>JAQFXU010000141.1:0-84595 GCA_034693705.1 Spatulosminthurus flaviceps | reverse complement strand
CAAATATTAACTCAAAATCGAGACGCATAAAAATGCATAAAAATATATGTTCCAACAAGTTCAAACGTCATTGTCAGGACAAGTTGTGGGTCACAATTTTTATGCATTTTTATGAGGCCAAACGGACAACATTTAGCCCCCATAAAAAAAACATTTTATGCCATAACATCTTTGAATATGTAGTAATTTCAAATGATTGCACCCAAAAGTGCAAATACCACGATTCATTTCAAGCTCAGGAGAGATGTACTGTGTACTCTGAAAATTTTACTATACATTACATTACATTCATCTCCGCCACTACTACGTTGTGAAATGTTGAGGCTTATTGTATATTGTAGGAAGGAGAATATAAAACGCTTGTACAAGTTAGATATTTACATGGAATAGTAAATTAATTATATTCTTTGGACAGTCATTTAAGTAAATAATTTTCAATGAGCTACCGACTGCCACTCGTATATTCTAGTGTAGTAGCACTCTTCTACACAGAGCTCAATAAAATCCACTAAGGTTTCTCCCCCCTAAAAGATTATTTACTAGGTATATGTAAAAAGGTATGAAAAATGAATAGGTGATTTTTTCACTTGGAGTGAAACTATAGATTTTATTGATGAAATTATATATACATTAATATGAGTTATTGTCTTCGTTTAAGTCAATGGATGAATTTTTGCAATTTCCAAAGAGGTTGGAGTGATTCAGTATTGTAGTCATAGCAAAAGGATTCCTTTCGTTCTGAATTACTCACAATTATTCTTGAGCTGTGTAGGTTATGCCAGTTTAGAGAGATAAGTATTTTTCTCAAGTGATGATACACATTTCCCTCCACCTAAATACCTTTTAATGCTAATGCTACTTCTTATTTACTATAGGACTTTTGCCTTGTGAACTTGTTTTTAAAATGCAGAGCTGTCAAATTGTTGCAACTTGACGTACATAGCGTATGGTATTAAATTATTATGTCTGCACTTGGACAGTACTTTGATGCATTTTATTTCTCATTGGATTGGGAGTCAATAGTTCATCATATGTAGTTGGCTTGTGCATGGGATGGTTGGAAGGGATTTGATCACTTGATGGAGTGCTAATAATTCACTCCTATCCCTTCCCATCCTATCTCTTCTTCGTGACCAGCTCATTAAAGGTGAGGTAGGATTAAAGACATGCAATGTATGCTCTTTACATTCAAATTACAAAGCTAACAATAGGAGGAAATATTTAGCGCTTCATATGTAGCTTTTTACTATGGATCAAGTACGTAGAGGGAATGTGTGGAAAGTGATAGGACAAATTTTATGAAAGTAAATCAAAAAAGAAGAAAAAAAACAAAAGGAATTGGAAAAAATGCAATGAATTTTTCAATGCATTTTACAATGATTTGTGTACGTTCATGGGTTATTAGCATTTCGGGGTATACTCAGCAAAATACAAAGCAGGGCCAGTAGGATACGTATTGAAATTCAAGGTTTATTCAACGCAACGGTACAAATATACATGATAGTAATAAGTACGGGAGATGAAAATAGCGTTGGAATGGTATTTTATTATGAGCAGAAAATATGTAGAATCGGGTGCATAAATATATGCAAAGTGTCATTATGTTTATGGCAATTAGGTGGCCCAATGATAGAGCCTCTTGAGCTTGTGTGTATAGAAATGGTCATTTAGGAATTAATCATTTGTCAGCAGGTGGGACAATTGAGGAAATTTGGATTTTTGAAGGCTCGAGGGAGAGCTACATAGAAGAGATGCTTGTTGTTATATGGACATTAGTATGGAACACAAAGATATTAATTATTATTGTTTTCTTCTTCTTGTGGCTCTTAATTAGGTAGAAAAGTGACAAGGCTAAGATGGAATTTATACGAACCTTTTCTTTACACATATTTTTCTCTCATTTTATACTTTTGCTATTGGCAATGGAACGGTTAAGACATTTTTACTGGTAAATGTAACGTAACTTTTGAGAGACTAGTACTACTTTGTAGCGTCGTCTTCATTTTTGAGTTGTTTTTTGTTTGTCCCTCGCTCTTTGTAAGTATGTAACTTAACTTATTGAACCATGGTGTTGAAATTTATAGTGAAGAGTATTGTAAAAAAAATATTGTATCCACACCTTTTCACTCGTTCTGAGTAATTTATCTACGGTGTAATGTCCCTCCGTGTACATACAATATGGTCAATTAAGTGACGTAGAGCTGAAATATTAATTATTATTACTCTGGTAGCTAACTTGAAAGGATCCCTTAAAAATTTAATACTTTTTTTTCTCGTTGAGTAAGAAAAGTGATGAAAAAATGAAAGATGAATGACATGACGACGCTTTACAAGACATTCGTGTGTTGCAGCAAACTTAGGGTTTCCTTTGATTGGTCAATTATACACGATGTGCATTGATTTTATAACTAACTAAGGGTAGAAAGAGAGAGAGAGAGAGAAGGCGATAAAACTTTGTTAATGCTAATATTGACATGAATATTATCCATAAATATTGATGTAATCCATTGGCACTTGCTGAATTTTTTATTTGAGAGTAAATTATCACCAGAAATCAACAGTTTATTTGTTATCCCAGTCCGAGGGCATAGGATTTAATCAGCAAAAAAAGGCCTCAATGAATCAATAGTAAACGCTTCCAGAAGAAACAGTATAGTTCATTTCTTAGGAATTGTTTGCGTCAAACATTTACTACACTACTTGACTTGTTGTATGTAATAAAAATCGAGAATAAAATCACAATGAATTATATTTTGATTTAATTTTATTATTCTTGTGTCAACAATAATAATTATTATTATTGAGTAAAAATCACAGGTAACATGTACTTTAAGGTCGGATAAAAAAAATATCCTTTCAATGCATTCTAACAATTTTCTCCTCTCACTCTTTTCTCATACATACACCATCTGCTTATAGGGATAGTCTCGGTCTGAAATTATCTGTGGAAATTATTGACATTTATGTATGATTTGATCTCCTCCGAATGCTCCATTAAATTTTTTTTACATAATAATATAAATGTTAGCTATTTAAGTTTGATTGCAAAATCCAAAAATAAACTAGTGCAACTTGAATTGACTCTAATGATTCATGACAGGTTTTACCTATTA
Source organism: Spatulosminthurus flaviceps (assembly GCA_034693705.1). Lineage (NCBI taxonomy): Eukaryota > Metazoa > Arthropoda > Collembola > Symphypleona > Sminthuridae > Spatulosminthurus > Spatulosminthurus flaviceps. The sequence goes on along the minus strand of JAQFXU010000141.1, from coordinate 81,482 downwards.
TACGTACTAGATCGTCAAGAGGGTGTATAATTCTGGGCCTATTACGTCAACATATGGCAATCTCTCCAAAGATGATTGCTACCTGTGCTATGGTTTTTTATCCTCAACTAACAATAAGTACTTTCTATATATATTTCTACAGTGTAGTATAATATGCATACCACCCTCCTCGCTAACGCTTGCATGTAAATTGATATGAGCTAAATTGAAAAAGGAGTTATTTTTTGACATTTTTCCCATAAGGTTTAGAAATTTATAGCTCCTATTGTAATTCTTGAGCCGAGGGAATATCTATGGGTGGGTTATGGCACAGTTTGTATGTATATACAATGGAGATCTATAAGTGTAAGGCAAAATCAGGATGGTAGGAGGTTGAAATTAGAGATGAAATTATTATTATTTATTTGATTTCGAAATGCATACATTGTAACTATTTAGCACATGGTTCGGAAGGGGGAATTTATATAAGGATTATATGTACACTCATCAAGACTGTGTATGTGTAGGATAGGAATTTAGTACAAGAGACTTATAGGATAATAGATTTGTATATTACGCACGGTAAATCATCTCTCCAAGCTCCATTGAAAATGGAAAGGAAAAACCTCCTGGGAATTTTTCCTCTGAGTATACAAATAAAATGTATGCAGTTTAAAACAGTTGGGCATTTATCAATTTACTATATAGCACCAATGTCTACATATATATTTATTTGTACGTATGAAGAAACTTTGTTATTTCATCTATGTATATACGTACCTATAGATATACAAATACATTGAAAAAAAATCACAACCGTAGTGGTGCTATTGTATTTGAACGCTAATAAGGAATGAATGAATGGATGGACACTTGAGGTTTGTGTAAAAGTTTAAGAGTAAATTTCAAGTAAGCAATATAAGTTTGAACGATAATGTGCATAATATTAAAAAAATATGAAAAATATTTACAAGTACAGCCTTATGTATGTATAGATATTCTTTTATTTTGTTGGGCTAAACTTTGGTGAGTGGACATTTTCACACCACTCCAAAGAATACTTAAAGAGTATTTTGAAATCTTACATAAAATCACGATTGCCATTGATTTTCATATATAGCTAAAGGAGAAAAGAAGATTGGAGTTGATTGTGGGTATAGAGCTTGAAGCTTCCCAAAATCATTAGAGGTGGAAATGCAAATAGTACGTAGATAGTAGAAAAACAAAAACAATTGATATCAAATGAACATTCTAAAACAGCTCTTTTAATGCATTACAATAATAATAGAGTATTTACTCTGTAAGGATTTTCTGTGTATTCTACTTAAATCGTGCTATACCATAACGAGGGAACCTTTTCAACACGAAGTTAAATACTAACAAAGTACAATAAAGTTACTATATAGGCTGAAATCTGAAGGTCCTATTTCTTCAAAGGGGATCAAATCAACGTCCACATTAAAATCTATAGGTTAGGAAACCTTTGAGAAAGACACAATTTCCATTCCAATCAATATTGGTCTGGTCATAATGTAAAGTAAATGGGCATTTAAAGTAATATTTCAAACATATATCTTTTATTGACTGTAGTAAAAATTAATTTTTATCTTTTGTAATACATAGAGTATAGCGTGCTAAAAGTTTAGTAGACTTTTTTCCACATTTTTCATCCCCTTGTCATCATCATGTCTTCTTGTTACCGCGTATAGTCAAGGTCAAGGTGCTTTCCGTTACATGGGTAATCATTTGTAATTAATTATTTCATAACATAATAATGCAACATAATAACGAACAATTACATTGAATCTAGATTAGAGCGTAATTTATCCAACAAGAATCGTAAAAAAAGGGGAGCATTTTTGGATATAAGGCTCATCTAAGGGTAAAGGACACGTTAAGTTGTGAGCTTGCTTGTACTTATAATAATGTCAACAAAAACTTTATTATGAATTCCTTTAGAAATGTTGGAAAACCCCAGCGTAAGTTGATATGAAAGAATGTGCTTGGGGAGCAGTAGATGATATGTATTGTGTTAATTACCATGTAGTTTTTATAGAAGTGGTGTTATATTATTATAAATGCATGTAAATATGTAGCACGACTTGCAATTTACCCATTAAATTTCATACCATTTAACTATTTTATTTTTTTCCCATCGATTGTTAAATATACATGGACGATTCTGTAAAATTATTTGGGGTATTATTCAAGGCACTTGGCTCTTGTCAACTTGAGAAAGGAATGAAGAGAGGAGGTGAATAGACGTTATTCTCACTCAGTTTTTTTCACAGCCTTTATTGTCACACTCCAACATATGTTTGTACTACTACATATGTCTTGTATATTGTATATAGAGGAGAGTACACAGAAAAAGCGGACTCTAAGTCACTTTTGCTTTCAAAATAGTCCTCCCTCTCTTGCTTCATTCCCTTCACAATGACTCGAAAAAGAGCCTAAATGAAGATGGTAACATGCAAGTGAGCACAAATCAAAGGAATGCTTGGACGGAAAAATTAGAAGACAATTATCCTCTATCTCTAATTCAATTGAAAATCTTTCACATATATATTCATATACATATATATATATATATATATGTTTAAATACACGAAAATAAAAATAATGTAGGAAATTATTTCTCACGCTCTATTCTATTCGATTACATACATGCTTCCCTGTCTTCATCCTTCTCCTGCTCACCATTTTTAATCATTATAAATGTATTTTAAATCCAATGGTCCGTCTACGTATATAGTAAATTCATTCATGTAACTTTTACCATATCCCATCCTTGTTGGAAGCAAGATCAAGATTCAAGATTTTTCAAACTTTTTCATATTTCTTCCTATATAGAATGAATGATTTGGAGTAATTATCTAATAATAATAAATGAATTCCGGAACGTCTGCAAACTTTGTATATAAAAAAGTAAAAACATTATTTCTCCATATAAGCTCTAGTTGAAGATTATACTCGTGCTTGTGTGTAAGTATTATTTACAAATTTATTTCTGTGCAGTTTCCCATGTAGCCCACCCTTCTCCTATAATTTATTCCTACATGTTTACAAACCTTCTACATTGGGAACTGCAATAATAATTATTGAAGAACAGTTGAACAGTGAACATGAAAAGTTTTAATTGCGATAAAGTTACGCAAATCCAACGTTCTTGGTACACACATGTATAGTTAATTTATATAGAGGCAATGTAAGTATAGTATTAAAAATGTACAGGAATAAAATTAAGACATAAAAAACATCCCCATGAAGAAATACGTTATTAGACCTTTGAAGTAGAAATGTACGACAAATGTACAAGTAATTGAAGTCGTAGTAATATTTATACATAAATAATGAGTTTATATGTATTACCCCTAGCAAAGATTTTTTTGACAGCTCTTTGAAAATCTAATGAATCTTTTATGTCCGCATATGTAATTACATAGAGTGTCATATTTATGTCTCTCTCTCTCTATACAAGACAAACGCACTCTTAAGTATTTAATAATGATTTTTTTGCAAACCAACGTTTTATAGCCATTCCCTGGAAAGTTAACATGCTTTTATGTCTACATATATATGTTTTACACATCAACCATATAAAATAGAGGAATTTATTTGTGAAACAACTACATACAGATCCTGTTTTTTAATGAGAGGAAAAATTATCTCATTGAACAATTCCATGATTTAGTTGAGGGATAATATTTTTGAATACTCATGCGAACTAATGAAATCCTTTTTTTTGTGAAAATTCAATAGAAATTATTTGTAGCACATAATAATTATTTACAATTAATATGAAAAAAAGACAGAGCAAGGAAATACGATACAGGTAAAAATCCGTATGGTATATTCAGTGTGGTTGCATAATGTACTGTAATTTTCTCCCTTAATTATAAAGTAAGGTAGGAGATTCCTATGTAGCTGAGGATAATGGTACAGGCTTATTCAAATTATTTCCCTGCTAATGCCTGCCATTCAATGAGATGAAGAATAAAGTAAGATTGGCAGCACAAAGATGATGGGTTTAAGTGAAAGTAAATTTCCAATCAATCATTAATTGTGAGGTTCTTAAGGGTTACACGTTACAAATACATACGCTCATTTTGCTGGTCATCCCTCGGCCTGTATGGTGAGTGGACAATGGAATTCTGTCAATTCCGCAATTTAATTCTACGACACTTCTTTTTATTTTCTCACCAAAGAATATAAGTAGCAAATTTATATATAAACTTGCTAATAATAAAACCCAATATATACCATTACCATCCTTTCATATATTTCTTCAAGTGGGAAGAAAAATCCCTGTACAATGGGCTCTTCCACAGATCCTATTGAATTCCATTTGTTTTTTTCTATGCATATCATCCGGAATTGCCTTTTCTCATTTATTTATAGTATACATGAAGGGTGAAGGCTTACTTTTAGACAATCCTCTATGACAATGACTCGATCACCTCTCGAGAGTAGACAAAATCCCGCAGTCATCTGCATAATTTGTGTGTATTTGTTTACATTTACTAAATGTTCATTACAGGATTTTCCTTAGGGGCGCTAAAAAAAAGAATGTAAGTTCTCTCATATATTTATTAATTGTACATTGGTTTCTCTCTTATGGTGTGCTCTTCCAACTCTTTGTATAATAGCTTGGGGGGGGATGGAATTAAAAATTGAAGATTTTCATGAGTGGAAACCGCATACCATTTTCGGGCCATACTTTATTAGGACTTATCGACATTGATTTTAAAACTCTCACCCTGTACGCCATTGTTATAGTAAATAGCATTATAGTTCGTAACATGTTTTCCATGCATTTGCAACACCTTGGAATCATTTGCAATGATTCTGGCCCATCAACATCTCACCTTTGAAAACGTTAAGGAATCAGCAGGCGGTGATTATGTCCCTGCTAATTCTTTCCATGCTAATTTACCACATGCAAAACAATCCCTATAATCGCACACGGACTCTTCAATTCCACTTTGTTATTCGTCATTGAAGTTTCTATACGCTTTTATACGCATCCTGTAAGTAAAAATGTATCAACGTATCTATATGTATATAGTACAGACATGAATACATTTTCATGAATAAAAATGAACATGTTAAAATTTTAATGGATAAATCTAATTATACGTGAATATTTTGAAAGTATAAATAACTGCATATTTTGAAACCAAATCAATTTTCCAATACAAGAGATTCCCATGTATAGGATTATCCTTAGGACATGAAGAAAGACCAAAGGAAATAAACTTTTCTCTAGCTTTACGACTAACCTAAATTTTGAAAACAGCAGGCATTCACTGCCACTAGTAGTGTATTAAGTATGTGGGCAATGAGGTGTAAGTAGGGAGCCTTTCGTGGAATGAATGAGGAAATCCAAGGGTTGAGTAAGCTATGGAAATTCATGATTTGAGTCAGGACACAAAAAGATGTTACAAGGAAGGAAGTTTGTAGCATTGTAATGCTTATATACATAGAAACATTTGTACAATTACTACACATCTGTCTGTAGATACATGGGAAAGGTGAGACATGTTCATCGTGAGATGACATTATTTTCCCTGAGATGTACAAAATAATGTCCTCAGAGCCCTTCCTCTTTTATGTATACACTACTTCGGCCACAAGAGTACGTACATAGAACACCCACTCTAGTTGCGGAACCACTTTGTAACAATAATTATTGTTGATGTTTAACATGGCTTAATTATCCCAAGTGAACATGTATACACAAAGTTCGGAGCTGTACATTTGACGTGAATGATTGTTATTATTTGGTAACGGAAGTAAAGTCACTGAATTTACTTACTTATAGACTCTGCATAGTATGTGTCTTTTGTTCTCGCACATATCTTTGTTTCCCCTTACTCTTGGCAAATTTTAGAAAATCCTCGCTTCGCGACTATAAATTGCTTTCCCGAAGCATGGACAACGCAGCTTTGTTGTTAAGGCATTTCCAGAAATCCTTTTGTTGGTGGGGCGCGGAGTTTGAGGACTAAAATATTGGCTTTTAAGAAGGATTTCAGTATGTAGCAGCGATAGTTTTTTGAGGGGCGCCTTATTAAAGTTTTTCTACTGTAAACGTCCGTATTTGATTTTCAAATATGTCATTATTAGGTTTAGAAGATAAATACAAGAAGCGTGTGGATGTAAATGTCTACATTTGATTTTCAGGAGGGCCTCAATAGAGATAACTGACTGTAGCTTATGTCGCATTCGTTGTTCGTAAATGAGTTTTTGTCTTATCCCTCTTTGTCTTGTGTAATAACGTGCGTACCCCCCGACAGATTTCAAGCTAATTGATATTCGCTTGAAAGAAATGATAAGGCACAGAACACACTAAGTTTGGTTGATATCCACTCGTTCGTACATGTTAACATGAATGTTGCTGAATCGTTATGTAAATTGTTTTTTGAATAATTCTAGATTATTCATTTCTGCATGTTATGCTTAAAATCCTTGCCAAGTTTGGTTGATGAGAAGAATTTCGGGTACTCTTGATGTCTTGATAACTGCTAAACCCGTGAGTGGATTTGTTCCAAAAAGATTATGCAACTAAGTATTGTACCAAATGTATCTGTACAGTTTGGTCGAAATCGGTTGGTTATACTAGTTGGAAGGTAAATGTGCAAACGAGATGTACAGATATTTTTGGTAATTCTCCGGAACCCCAGGACCGATTTATTCGAAATTTACGTTTAAACCTTCTATATACAACGGTGTACAAAGTATAGTGTCAGAGACTGAACTAATTCCTTGGAATAATTTCATAGAGGATGTGATACTAGGACCCTATGTAATTATTGGCCAGTAGAACCCCTTGATGTGAGTTTTCAACTTTTTTTTATACTTTTATTAATTCTAAAATTCCAAGATTAGACAGTATGGTTCTTTCGTCTCAAATTGACTAGCAATAAGCTCCTTGCTTTACAAATATAGGATGGGAAAAAATCTAAAAATTCATCACATCATGTATATGGTTACATGTGTACAATTGAAACTACGAACATTTCCTTGATTTTTGCATAATAATTTCCTCCTCCCCCCAATAACACACAAATTACCGTACCTGAAGACTTTTAGCTGCAATTTACAGAAAGAAGTGTCGTGAGTATTTTTTATAACTAAAGTGGGATGACGCAAGGATAAACGTGAGCAGGAGGACGGTAGCTTATTGTTTTTTTCATAAGTAAAAAAATGTTTTATTTTTGTCCACTTTTAACATCTCAACTCACATATCTTGTAGTTACCATTTATCATCCTGTAGTTATCATTTAGCATATGTGTGACTTTTACCAGTCGCTTCATCAAACTGATAAATACATATATTCGATTAATTTTATTTTCCTAAGATGAAAAGTTCGAACATGGTTGACTGACTCCAAATGAAAAAAAATACAGCTTTCCATGAAATATTTTATTAAAGAAATCCAAAGTTGGAACTGTGAGGAAATGACTGTTGGTAAATTCAAATGTTTCTATCATCGATATGCTCTTGTCATGATATCACATGCAGCAAATGATGAGTTCATGAGTTTATTAATGGTATATAGAGATGAAGAGTAGGATGAAAACTTTCTATTTCTGTCCTCCATAGTAAATGTACTTGTAATGAGGAATATTCACCTATAGAGTAATAAATGATGGAGAAGATTTATTGGTATGTAGAATATAATGTATGAGGATAATTAGTCTTAAAATACATAATTATTGTTGTATTTTTCAAATAATGTAAACTTTGTTTTTTTTTGTTCTACCTGCTTATGACAGAAATTAGGTTAAGCTCCTTGTAGTTATTCACAATATAAGTTGAGTGGTCGAAAAGAAGTTAGAGAGTTCACCTTTGAGTTGAAGTAGTGACTTACAGAACAGGCTTATGTAGAGACCCACGTGAGTTTGTGTTTGTAGAAATACGTAAGTAAGTACGTGGTTTCAGTCACAATGTCCATGAGTATACCATGGATGCTATTTAGGTCTATGAATGACCAGCAAGTTCTCCTGGTCACCTTTTACCACTTAACACAACTTATACTATACGCATAGAACAAGCGAAGAGGGAGAACAACAACTGTGAAAAATCCATCAAATCATCCCTGATGGGTGTTTAATGAGCAGGAGCTTAGTGTCAGTGTATGAGTTTTTTCATGATTATTTGTAACTACCGTATTTGTTCAGGCTGGCATATAGCATAGCTGATAGCACGTTACAGATATTTACACATATCTATGCTATATATGCATGCACAGACAGAGATCATGAATGTGCCGGTGGATTTTTATGGATCATCATTGTAATGACATTTCGGCATGGTTCTTGATAAATGATTCTCTAGGCCTCCGTTGTGAAGATTTATTGCTGTTTGTAAGTAATAGCTAGCGTTAAATAAGCATTGTGACGATTCATTGCGAAAGTTATTTACCTCTGTTGGACTATGTTGTTGGAGGGGTAGAGAGAAAATATAGAGGTATCGTCCAATTGAACATCTTTTCCCTTATACGTGTGCATATGAACATACTCCGCCTCTGCAGGTTCTTCTATATTTGAAACTTTGCTCTTTTTTTCTGGTGTAGATACGTAGAAATAGCTCTGTACAATGTTAAGGATTTTTTTAAAAAGCTAAACCATGGGTAGTTATTCTTGATCACTGGTTTTTGTAACAGTTGCTCCGACACTTGCTCTGTTCACTTTTACTTGATAATAAATCATTCTGAAGCATTGACAAGTTATGGTGGCAGAAAAATGTCTTGTGATACTTTATAATAATTCATGAATAATAATTTCCTTCTTGTGTTACTAACTTACTGGCAAATAAATTTTTGAATGTCATGTTATTGTATATTTATATGTGCTGGGTGCTTTCCCCTTGGGCAACATTTCTTTTCAGAGTAAATAATAATTAATTGAAGGTATAATGTAAACGGAGAGGTGGATGTATTGGCTACGGGAGTAAATATAGAGCTGCAAATGTCAAACATGTGGATGCACTGTGACTTATCAATAATCTCCATTGACTTCCATCATTAATCTATAGACATTTATAGAGCAATCAATTTCATTTCTCATGAGTCTGCCGGGCCAATGAAAGTTACTCCCTGGTATGGGTCCAAATGCCTCGGGCCTCATGTCACCAGCTATAGCTCAATTAGTAAAGTAAGAGTGAGTGAAGATGAACCCGTGATCCGCCTTTCCCATTTAGAAATGTGATTAGCATGTATGTATGGATAAGTAAGGTACGAATACAAATTACGGCAAAATAATCCCCTTATTATCTACTCCTACACTAGAAAAATATTCAACTAATTCATAGGGTATTATTAACATGTGAAGAAGCAAAAGTTGAAAATAGAATCAACGTTGGAAGGCATAAGGAAAGTTTGAGGTTTTAAAAATCAGAGGGAAACAACATTTGTATGCATTTATCTGATTGTGAGAAAGGCAGAAAGGAAATTTGATTGAATGGCAATCAGAGAAGGCACTCAAGACAATCATGAAAAATAATTTTCAAATAAAGAAGTGTGAGAGTGTGAGGTTAGAGCTTGGGGGATTACAGTAATAGAGATTCTGACCAAGATTAAACGTTTCAATGTTGAAATTTGAAATGAGCTATAAAATGGACGTAAGAGGGTTTAGAGAAAGATTCGAGGAGAGTCAATTTCACTAATTTCACAACCACCTGCAAGCTGTGTAAGCATTTTGTACAGGTGTATTTTTATAATTTTTAGAGTAAAATTTGTGAATACACATTTTCAAAACAACTTGTATGTGTGCCTTGAGCGTCAAATATCTGTTGAGTCTCGTATGTAGAGGGAACTACAAATTGCAACGAAGAAAGCAAATGTGGACTTGTACAAATGACCAGGTTCAGCAATTTATCTCGCCTATGAAGTCAATGGTTTCTCTCAGAACACTTTCTTCCAGTGATTATGCTTTTAATGGTACATACTCATACAGGATTACGTGCAATTCTACTAATCTTACAAAATCCACGAGTAAAAAGGATTAGGTAGATACCACATGGATAATGGAGCTAGAGCGACTCAAGATTTATCTAATGATTCAGCATATAATACTTTGCTGGTAACCTAAACCATAGCCAATTTACTGAGGTAAGATTATTTTTCGCTTTGGTTTCTATTCCGGTCGGGCAGTAAGGGTTGTAGAACCGCGATTGAAGGATGCTATTGTACATTGTTTATTTTATGTATGTACATATAAAACGTATCGCCTCTACATAATTTTTTAATCATTGCACTTCTCGGACTTTAAATTATGGTTTCATGTATATTTTCTCATCATTTCTTATGGTTGGAGTTGAATAAATTGAAGATCCGAGACAGAAGGTTTAGTATTAATGTCAAAGTGCTGTGTTTACAAAACGGCCAGGTGCATTGCGCTTAAAAGTTATAGATACAAAATATTTGGTAATTTTAAAAAGCTGTTAAGTCCACAGTTTGGGTAGAATATATGGATACCTCGGAATAAATCCGTGGTTAATCTAAAGTTTTAATGGTGGTGATATTTGCATTTTCCATACTTGCTCTTCAGAGCCACCTACTTGTTGATGGGGAGAAAAACAAAGAATCCACAATAATAATAATGGTAAGTTTTCTCTAATTTTATTATTAATATTTAGCTTCGTTGCTGTGCGGTCATCACTTTGCAGCAATAGTTCGCATGGGAAATTGAACGAAAAAGTCTCGTATCCGTTTATTTATTTTTTGCAATAATCCTTTAAGACAGTTTTAATCGATTGCACTTAGCGTTTGATTTGCCTAGAGGAAACTAGTTATTGGGTGCAAAGAGACACTCTACTTCAATTCAACCAAAATGAAGTCCTCACTAAACTGAATGGGTTGTGCTTCAAAAACTACGCAAGGAGCGGTTTGGAAATATTTTTTAGAGATTCTAAGCTTCCTTTCATTAAATGTGCTCGTCAGGCTACTCCTAAGTGCTAAGTTGTCATGAAAGACAGAGTGAGACCGCCGTGTTGCGCGCTCATCTATATTTATATTAACAAAAAATCCTAGGTTTTAAAAATAGAGAAATAAAATGTACTGATTTAAGGCGACAAAAAAATTAAAATTACTCGATAACTTCGAAAGGTACTTGACTATTAAAAACCAAGAGCAATTATGCACTTGGAACTACGAAAAGTTCTATATAGAAAGCACACAACTTATGTGCAAAGGCAGAACTAGGATTTACTGGTTGTATATGCCACATTGTATGACAGTTATAATATTTTTAGCAGTATTGGCTGCGAATTGATTTAAATTCAACACAATCGTTGAGTTGTCACTGATCGCAAAGTTTATCATACATATAGCTGAAAGTCAAAGAAGTCAGAAGGTAGCTACTATATTAAATTTATTAGCTCGAGTGAATGGTAAGAAGCATTAGGCATATGTTTGAGGGCTTATTCATGAACATCCTCCTGACTCCTGACAATGAGAATAAGACATGAAGTGCCAGTTCAAGTTTCGTGTTACGTTTCTGTTGGGAGCAAGATGTGTGAAGGGAAAGGAAAGTAGAATTTTTCTCTTTTGTGAAAACAATCTGTACAGTGCTGCCGTTTAAGATAATGTAATATCAGTAATAGTAGCAGGGAAATAATAAGTAGTGGTATAATTTTTCGATTTGTTGAAAGGCGAAAATAAGAACTTTGCAGACTTTTTATTTACATTAAAACTTATTTGATACAGCAAATATTATTCCCATATGTGTATGGTTATATTAATAGATTTGATCACTCATTTATAAATTCTTTTAAGTAAAATGTATGAAAGCCTAGTTGCAGCAGTTGTGAGTTGCATAAAACAAGTAAATGAGGGACAACCTGACCTGCAAACAATGAGATAAATTAAAATTAATACTGTGAGATTTTAAACTGGTCAACGACTAACTTGTCATTCCAATAATTGTTGTTTTATAGTGATTTTGTCTTAAGTTCATATTTATTTCTTGCCTTGCAAAGTTTCGCGTCAACTAGGTGCTTCGGATTACTGATTCTTCCTAACTAGCTGTAGTACTGTATTTATGGTGAAGATAACTTAGATATCCAAAATAAATGGTATTTACTACGTGTATACATTGAAAACATAACTGCGAGCATGTTAGTTGGTAATTAGGTGCGGTTACCGTCAGAGCTTTAAAAATTCTCACTGAATTTTGTTGAGATTTTATTGTTTTTATTAATATTATAATTTAGCCGTGTACATAATGTTCTTGTAAATAAATGGAGCATTTTACAATAATTATAATATGTCATACATTATCATCGTTGGCTTTCTATAAACAGATAAAGATTTACTTCAACTACGTAGGGATAACTAAAATCTTAGTCAAAATTAACAACAGCGACTCCCACTCAGCCAGCTCATTTATTGTTCATTTTGCGCTTCTCTTGTCAATTTTCTAAAACATTAAAAGTGCATACCATTCTGGATCAAAATTAAATTAAACAATCAGTTAACAAACGAAATCCATATACCTCATACGACCTTTCACCCAAAGTTTGAGTAAAATGAGATTAACTGAAAAATCTACTGAATCCTACATTTAAAATGCAATCATTTTGGATACACTGCTTCAGGTGTGTTTTCACCAGCACAAATCATGTCCCAATCTGTGACCTCTCACATATCTTAGTTCCTTCACATATCCTATTTTAATTTTTACGAGGTAATAATTTACGCGGATACTGTAGATATTACTAATAATAGGCGTACCAGAATAAGTCCCTCACAATCTTATTGTAACATATTAGTTGTACCAATAACAGTATATTAAAAATTAATAAATTTTTTTATAATTACGAGTAACTAAATGAGTAATTCCTAATTTTGAAGACATAGTCTCTTTCATCATACATTTATGCAAAGACGTATATCTAATATATAATGTATTTAGAGGGGGCAGTGGTGCCAAAAATGCCAAAATTACAATTCAAAATCATTTTCGCGAATTTGTAAGCTGTGATAAATATCTTTTTCTGGGACCTCGATGGGGTACATTCTCTCCTTTTCGCACGAAAACTGCCGATCCTGGAAGGTTACGACTCCTCTCAATTATATCCATTTGCCGTTTTATTTGTGCTTCCCGACCAACAGCAGCGATTGCCGCGGCAGCCCGCGTCGTTGCATCTGCGTCAGCCTGATTATTAAGTAAAACGTTTTTAGTGAAACAGCAAAAATTCCTTTAAAAATTAGACACTGTAAATAAATATTTGCCCTAACCTGAATATTAAACATTCTGTTCGCAGCAGCTCGGGCCAAGGTACGAAGTCCATCGGAGTCCCCGTCGTACGCAACGGGGTGTCGATTTCGTTTACTGATGTCAACACTCAGGTAGGGATTAGAGGCGTAATTGTGGTGATTTGCTATCTCACGGGTAGAAGCAGCGGAACTGGGAGCTCGAGTATTTGTATCATAGTTGACATGGCTTTTGTCATGTTGGAGAAGAGTAGGTTCCGTCATAAAAGAATGACTCATGTCCCTTTTTATCCAGCTTAAATCTTGAGGCTGCCCGACAGTTTGTGCCATCACAGTACCATTACCATTGTATAAAACTTCGACAGGGACGGGAGAAGAATTTTGCTCCAATTGAGATTGTTGAGCAAAAAGCATTTGAATATTTTCCGCACTGGCACTACTATCCGCCGATATCAGGGTGGGTGAATAAATCTGGACATTTTGGTTGGGTCCGCGAATAATATTTTGATTTGGTGTCGTGGACGTGTACACCAGCTGAACTTGGCCAGAATCATCTGGCGCCCCGACTCCCAACGCTTCGGCATATAGTAATTTTAATTTCTGTGGTCCACTAGAATCCCCGGGTGGGTCAGCGGCCGCGGCGGCACAAGCATACACGATACGCATTTTATTGTCTAATGGATCAGCTTCCGTAACCGGCTCTCCATTGTCGTACACAAATCTAAAAGACGACTGTTTAGACGGATACGACGATACCGCTGTTGGAGCGTCCGGAGCATAAATAAAACTGTAGTTATCAGAGGTTTCAGTCGACATTGGGGTAACAAAATTATCATAAGATACAGCATTAGCCTGTGAATAGCTGCAAGGTTGTGATGACAGAGATCCAGTAGTTGTAGAGTTTGTATAGACTAAACGAGCTTCAGACGGAGTTTGCAAAGTCGTAGAACTTGAAGGAACTGCAGCATAATCTACTTCATTTTTAACAAAACGCCTGTCGCTCACCATGCTGACGGAAGAAGAGGGTTGATTAGGTTGCTCGTCTGTATCACTAATTCCCTCATAATCAATTTGCTCTGAATTATCTGCTTCGCTTTCTGAGTCACCTATACTGTTTATGATCATTTCATTCTGTCGTTCAAATTTTACAGCTGGTGATACTGGACGCATACTTTCCGAGCTATCTGATTTTGTAAGAGAACATTCAACCTGTGTTCTTTCGGGTGATCTAGTATTGGCTTGTAAAACGTCATCTGGAATGTTCACATCAGACACATTTTGGTCATTTAAATCAGTTTCTGAAGTACTTTGCAAGGTCGAAGAAATCTTAAAACTATTAACGTCGTCATCATTACAATTATCCTGTTTTAATACTTCCGAATTTGCTTCCCCATTCAAATCACTGATGGTATCGTCACCGTTTAAATTAAAATCGGTAAAATCTTCGGTATTCATGCACTGAGTTGATTTTTCCGCTGTTTCCACCGTTTCACCAATGGGTTCATTATTTATCTCAGAGGAGACTCCGTCTTGTTGATCAATTCCCTGCTTTTCAACGCCTTCACCTGAAGAAACAGCTTCACTGGTGATGTGAGTGTCATCCTCCATATGATTTATAACAGAATCCTGTTTTTCAATTCCTGGAGACTGCCGAGTACTACTCTCTAAATTAACGCTTCTAGCTACAGCGGCATCAAAACCTACCAATTCACTATTTTTTTCAACATAAGCTTTGCACATTGCCGCACTCAGAGGCTGATCTTGCTCTACCTGGGAATCAATTTCAGCTTCTTGATTATTTGATTCCGTAACTACTAAATTAGTATCTCCTGAGCTATTTTCTTCGATTGGTTTTGATTTGAACAAGCTTACTTGCACAACATTTTCATCTTCTTCAGCGATACGTGTCTTCACACTGTGTAAGGAGTCTTCATTATCTTCACTCCGTTTCCGTTTCGAAGCTTTTTGCCGTTTAAAATCGACCTGATCTGCAACCGAAATCCTTTTTTCTTGAAAATTTCCATCGTCAATATTTTTGTCCTCACTCGACGGCTCGATGTCGTTTTCATTTAAGTCTTCTAATTCTGTATCACTAATAGGTTCAATGTCTGTAGCTTCGCCGTAGTCTGGATCTGTGTAGTTCGGGGAGGTTCCCATTTCAACTTCAGTATATACCAACGATTTAACTGGATTCTTAACTAGTGATTGAGCATCATCATTGGTTATGCCAACTGTTTCATCATCTCGTCTAGCCATAGAACTATCCGGAAAAATCTGGGCTGCTAATTTTGGATCTCTATTATCCTCTCTATCATCTGGAATTACATCCGTACCATCGCAGATTGACGTGGATGCCTGAATGTTTACTGAAGAGAGAGTCTCAGTACAAGACTTGGCAGGTTCTGCACATGTTTCCACAACTGCTTCATTTTCATTTATAATACAAGGAAGTTTGACGTTTTGCTTAAAATTCTCTTCTATCGACCATCTGGACGGGACCTTCTCAATGGACTTACTGGTCCTTCTGGGTTTTATTTCACCTTCATCACTGGATACATCTTCTTCTCCTTCTAGAATTGAAAGTGGACACTCTTCGTCCACAATACCCTCGAATTCCCTTTCAAAGATCTTCCTATCTTCAGGCATGGGTTCCAACTCAGTGCTGCTAATAGATTCTGTGTCGTTATTGTGGGAATGTATACTACCCTTAAATATATCTAATTCTGACCCAGCTTTCTCAGTAATCTTTAGAAAATTGGAGTCATCATCAGGTGCTTCTCCAACTGATTCGTGGTAATCCTTCTCAGGTAAAATAGTTTGACTCTTTGATGCTTCCTGCGATTTACTTTCCATCGGCTCATTGAACTCACCTTCCTCTTCATCCGAAATAGGATCTACGCTTCCACAGTTACTGTTATCATCTTGAAGAATCGATGCAGGACACTCTTTGTCGACAATATCTTGTAGCAGGACAGTGCTTTGTGCGTTATCTTCTAACTTGTGGCTGGAGTTCACAATCTTATCTTGAAACATTATTTCGGGACTTTCATAATGGTCGATTCCATCCGGAAGTATGGAATCAACCGATTCCTTATCTGCGGCATCATGACAGAGTTCCAGATGCTGGTCATTTTCATCGCTTCGCTGAAGTTTGTCTTCATCATCTGCAACATGATCCTGAAACATAGGATCACTGGGGTACTCCAACTGGTCTTGTAAAGTAGCATCACTGGTTTCTTTACCGACTCTTTCTTTTGCAGTGGATTTATTTTCATCATTTAGGGGATGTACTGTTTGACTGGTACTAACAGAGCTTGCAGGCACATCGTCACACACCTTATCCTTCCCGTAGTCCACGTCCTCAACTTCTCTTTTGATTATCAATACTTGGTCAAGCTTGTCGTTTTCATTATTACTTGCCATCAATTCAACTTCACCCCTGGACTTAAACAGAGAATCACGGGAATCTTCAACAGCACTAACAGCAGGTCTTTGTGACATATTATCGCTAGCTGTGACATCAAGTCTTTCATTAGCAATTTCTTTACATAAAGTCATGACTGCTTGGTCGTGAAATGGACTTCTGCTTTGCACGGAAGATGACTGAGAAATCTCCCCTTCCTCGAGGCTTTCTTCTTTAATTGTAGTTCCATTCCTACTGGTAATGTTATTACCTTGGTAATTCCCATAATTCTCGGTACTAGCGAATGCCGACGACCCATCACTTGTCAAAGACAGGGCCAACTCTTCGTGGTCTCCAGAAGCTGAATCGTCCATCAAATTTTCTGAATTTGAACGAGAATCCTCCGATCCTTCATTATGAGCATAGGCAGATTTAGATAAATCCATCTGAAGAAATTTGGAAAGATTTCCCGTCAGAATAGTTTCCGATTTTTTCTTCTGTATATCCTGACTTTTTGGAGGAGAATCAGTTGCGCCAGACAAATGGTTCTAATTATCAATAAACAAATTATTTCTTAGCCTCAAAAATTTGAAAATAGTAATCAATACATTTGTGCAAATATTATGTTATCTTTGGATGTACCTCTGCATCAACTGAATTTGGATCATTAGGAGCAAATGAAAACAATGTGTCCCTAGGGATGGCTAACAGATTGGTCTGATCAGAGGGAAAATTAATAGGATTTCCTTCCGAAGAGTACGCTGTTGGTTGATCCGTAATAAAGTGAGTTTTTCCATCGTTTTCGTAAACAACAGTAACCGTGAGTCCATGGTTAAAATTTTGACGACTGCTACTGGAGGTTGCCGGAGTACCGCAAAATAAAAGGTCGCTATTCCCATCTACAATGGGTTTCTCATCACCATCCCTTTCCTGTATTGTAGAATCATTACCTGCGCCATGCTAAAGATTTTTAAAAATATTTGTTGATTAAAGCCACACATATTAAATATAATTCAGAATGTAATGTACAATTAAGCAAGTACCATGGCATGTTCTTCGTCCGGTTCTGCTGGTTCTCCAGTTGTTTTAGCCTTTTCCAACAATTTAATACCTTCAATTTGATGGTATTCACTGACAGGAACAGTGCGTAACTCAGCCAATCCGTCAAAAACTTGGACATCGATACCTTGAGGGTCAACCTCAGTGTCAACAACCGAAGCACCCACGTCTTGAATTAAATTCCCATGTTGGATATCAGACTGTCCATTCGGAAGTATATATACATCTACGGTTAGTAATGAAAGGAACAATTTATTTAATGGTCATTATCAATTTAATCAAACAGATCTCATTAAATGCAAAATTATATACCTCCTGGCCCAATGTCGGCACCCACTGGAATTGGTGACCCTGGCGGTGACAAATCTGCAGTAATGATGACGCCCACATTCTCGGAGGTATCTTTATTACCAGATTTCTTGTCAGTCTTCGACATACTGTGGCCTCTGGATGTGCTAGCGACGGGATCATTTGAGGCAACTTTCGCGCTAGACGGAGAGCTGGAATAATTAGTATTGTGAGGGTTAGTAAGTAAAGCTTCCAAAAATTTAACACCACCATCACATACTAGCATTTTTTTTCAACTTACAACAAAGACGCAGGCGTCTTCTTCGGAGAAGGGCTTTTTGTCAGCGATTTTACTTGATTATTTTTCGTCTGTGCTAAATATTCGGCAGCTGCTTCATTAGCTAGTTGTTTGGCAACTTCTTTGGGTTGATTATGAGTATTTTTGATATGCCTATCGAGATTGTCTTTTCTTCTAAAAGCAGTTCCGCATATCCAGCACTTAAAAGGTCTTTCACCTGTAAATTTCAATGAAAACTTTATAATGCCTCGATAAGAAGTTTTTGCTGACATTTTCTTCTCAAGTACGTACCTGAATGAATAACCAGATGCCGACGAAGATCCTTACTATTTGAAAAAGCTCGTGTGCACTGATCACAAGCAAATGGACGTTCGGTGGAGTGCGTACGCAAATGTAGATCCAATGTCCATTTTAAGCCAAAACTCTTCCCACAATGATTACACGAGAAAGGCCTCTCACCTAAAAATCACAAATCTGATACAATAACTTCTCAAGACAAGCAGTTCCATCTTATTGAGCAAAAAGTTACCTGTATGAGTGATAACATGCTTTTTAAGATTAGTCATTCCCGTAAAGCGCTTGTTGCAATACTGGCAGGCAAACGGGCGTTCCCCAGTGTGTATTAAGAAGTGTGAACGAAGAGCCTGAGCATTAGCAAACCCCCGGCCACACTGCTGACAAATAAATGGTTTTTCACCCGTATGTGATCGCATATGTCTCGTTACTTTCCCCCGCTGGTTGAAACCCTTCCCGCATTTAGGACAGACGTACGGACGCTCACCTGTGTTTGCATTTAAAGTATGAATTCATTGTTAAAATTTCGAAGTATTCAGACCTCCACCATGATCAGTTAATAGCTTCGTAGTTAACCTGTGTGTGTTCTCAGATGATATTCATAATGAGACTTGGCAATAAAACCCTGTCCGCATTGTTCACACTTGTACGGTTTCTCTCCATTCTGGCAGAACTCGTGATACTTGATGTGTGCTTTGGTCTTAAACTTTTTCATGCATACATTACATTGATATAGAGGTGGCTCACCCGAAACTAGAGAAGTAAAATAAAAATAATAATAATCGCGATGATACTATTTCGCTTATTGATCGTAATAAGTTTGCTAGAGACATTGCCTCGTAAACATTGACGTACCGCTTAGAATTGTTATATGATCATGTATGGTTACGGGGCTTCTTTTCTTTTTCTTCTTCGGTTCAGCCTTGGAGATTTGGCCTTCAGCAGGATTAGAATCAGGCCAATCGTTCCTAATATACAATGGGTCGCAGGTTTCCAAAGAGTTTGAATTGGAACCATCATTGCTACTGCAACCCGGAAGCACATTATCATCCCTGGAAGCTGAGACAGCGTTAAAATTTATGGATGATTCTTCGTTTCTTCTTGGAAGGGCATCAGAAGGACTAAGTTCAGGTTTGTTGATCGAAGAACACGGAATAGCAGCATTCTTCTGGGATTGGATAGTAGTAGGGCTAATCGTCATCGAAAACGGTTGAACCTTGTCGTTTTTTGTCTCCTGCCGAGGAAGTCCAAGTTTGGGTTTCGCTAAAATTGGAGACTGGGCCTGTTCTTTTCGCCTTGAGCCAGCAGGAGGTGATCCGGAAGGTTGTGACCATCTACCTGTAGATGCTGCTGAGTTACTACCTCCAGTTGAAGATCTCAGTCTACCAGATTTATCTTTTCCGTGAGACAGTAGCTGGTTAGCAACTGTGGCAGGAGCGCTGTGTTGATTTAGCTGCATTGTACTGGTGCTCTTCCTCAATTCGATTCGACTACTTCGCTTCATTGAACCCAGATTCTCGCCACTTGCATCGCTTTGACGACTAAATTTAGATGACTTGGAGGGTGTGCTCATTGGTTCACTTCTTGAGCTATTAGTACTTGAGCGTCGTCCTTTCGGACGTTCTCTTGAGTCTGTCTCTTTATATACTTTTGTGGGCGACCGAGCCAGAAGTGACGCCTTTTGTACTTTGGAAGGGGAGGAAGGGCTAAAATCTTTAGACTGCTTTCTTTTTAAAGGAGGTTTTTGAGGAGATGCTGTAACTGAAGAAAGAACCGGTGGCTCTTTCAGCGGTCCCGTACCAATCCTTCTCTTTTCCGAAGATATAAAACTCCCAGAGGCCAATGGTTCTTCCACAGTTAAAAGTGGTGGCAAAAGGTCTAGATCATCAGCTTTCGGATCTTGCACATCATTGGTTCTCCGACTTGAGGATGCCATGGCATTGGACGCTCCTGTAAGTTTTAATGATGCAATATAATATGACACCTTGCGTAACCATGATAATAAACAAATGATCAACTAATAAGTCATCCATTCTATTACGTACCCCTTCGAGGTCTCTCAGCATTACACTGAGGGCAACCATCATCATTGCTAATGAAGCATGTTCTGCACTTTATATGCCCACATGCCTCTTGCACTGGTCGCACGTTCGTACTGTTGAACCGCGTCTGGCACTGGGGGCATGCTTCAATCCCTGAACCATACCAAAATCATAATATTCAATTCTCACATGATTAAGTACTAAAATTACATAAAACTCCATAAAAGGAACTTAGCACTTACCATACTGCCTTAGCGTAACATTCGGGTTACTACCAGACCGTCCTCCCAGAGTGCCAAAAGGCAAAGCTGGAGTAGGTGTAGCAACAGCAGCCGACTGAACTGGAACACTGGAATGTATTTTCTTCGACACTCGTTGATTTCCACGTCTAACCATGATGGACTAAAATTTAAACAATTAAAATTAAAATCTGCTTACAGGGTACAACCTATGCCTACAACAATTTAGTACAATTTCCCCATACCACTCCACATTCTGTAACTGGTTTAAAGCAATTTATTTCGCATACATTCCTCTTCGTGGTCCCATATGCTCGCATGTCAGACATCGACATTTTGAAGTTCTTGATATTTTTTTAACCTGTCGTACTGCAAAATTTTTTTTATCGTGAATCCTGCCATGCTGCTGGCATGATTTGGTAACTACTTTTAAACGATAACCAATGTTTGAGGATCTTGTGAGTATTTCGAGTCTTGATGGCGTTCTTCCGACCTGCAATACAACTTCTTCATTTCAAATTGAACTTACGCATTTAACCAAATTAACTTGCATTCAAAATGAGGAACAACTGTACATTCAACAAAATTCTATAACTTCTGTTATACTTTTAACCTCATTTTAGCTGTCAAGTTAATTTAGCTATTCAACTTTACATGATTCATAGTCCGCGCTGCAAACTGTACGTAATTTCATGATAATCGATCACTTTATGAGGATTATGTCAGAAAGGTGCTCCTTCAACTCTCCGCGCTTCGAGGTGTGCACAGTAATTAATAGTAGTCTGCAATATACTACTAATACCTTTTTCCATTATCATTTTCCGCAATACAAAAACAAAACCACAAAAAGTACTCAAATTGAGTAAATTATTCGCTAAATCACTACAAATACAATTTTTAATAATTATTAGATAACTACACTATCGAGCTTCTGTAGTTAACAATCAATTTACCCTTATAATTTCTTTAACCACGTATGTTCCGAAACTACTCCTTAACCTTAGTCGAAGTATCACAAGAATGAGTCGAAGTAGTCAAAATGTCCAAAAAATGTGTTATTTCTGTTCTCAGCTGCACTACGTGTACGTTCCTTCGTACAATTAAAAACTAAACAACAACGATTTCACATTTCTATCTTGGTCAAGTTAAAAAATAAAAATCATTTTTGAGTGCGAGACCTCGTCAACAAAAGACACGAGACCAAAAAACATTTAGTCCAAATTCATAATGCTCGCCTTCTTCTAAACATAGATAGATTTTTCAGAAAAAGGCATTTTGAACTCGTAGTACTTTTCCTCGAAATCCCTCTCCGTTGGCCTTAAAATAGCATACTCGCTTGTGACACACCTTTTGAAAGTTGTTAGCACCATTGACTCAAATCGATCGTTAGTATTACCTTGTGGATCACTTTTGCTAACAAAAGTGATATCCAACTTCTTCATCAACATTTTGGTAAAGAGCGTACATGTCTTGATCTTCGCCAAGTTAAAACATCTGAAATATTTATTCCTACAATTTTCCCACCTCTCTTCTTCGTCAACGTCATCCTAGAAAATTGTAAATTGTTTTAATAACATACATTTACAAATTCGATGACCACAATTTTAAATTCGACACAATGAAGAGAAAGCATAATGATTTAACATTAAAGGAAAATAAAGCAAGAAAAGTTAGGAAATCACAAGAAATTACCAGAGAACTGTAATCATAATATTAAATCAAGTTGATAACTTATCAAATCAATGTATTGTAAAAAATCAAGAGCAATGAGAGATTAAATTAATTACGACGAATTCTTTTCATAGATGTGTCCTTTAACTGGGTGAAATGTACGCATAAAATCCACTTTAACTTACAACGTTTACTCTGGTGCTAAACCTGATTTAAATTATATGCAACACATTACTACACAACTACGACTACTACATTACAGTAACTTCTTCTTTGATATGCGAACAAGGTAGACATAGGAAGAGATGATGATAATTTCCTACAATTTAGCAGCATTCTCCTTCGAAGTTGCTGATGCCTTTTGTGAAGTCCAATTTTCAGATTTCCGTTATCTAAATTCTTCCAGCGCTGAATCTCATGCTCAAGTAAGTTACCTCGTATAACTTTGTTTATATTTTCATCACATCATCACCCCACGGTAGATGAAGAACAAAGTTACACGTAATTGGGAATAATTGGCCTTCGTTATCACTCTATTGAACTCGAAAACTAGTTCCTCTTTGGTTTTTAAAGTACACTTTTCCTGCTGCTGCATTTGATTGAATTGAACCAAACAAAAACCTCTGCAGATAAACTGCCACCAACTAACTGGTACATACAACTATGATTTTCGGGCAAACTATACCACCCAGCAGTCTAATATATTCATTCCTAATCGCTGATCTAGAGAATTCATGACTATACAAGCCAAATATATGTAAGTATAAACACGCTATTGCTTTTGCACTGTCAGTCACAACAATAATCCAACCAAATATTATTTTTCTATTAGATGTCTAGACTATATAGTGTTCCCAGAGAAAAACCTTGTTTCCACCCTCAGAACGCAGAAGATTTAGGTTTAATCGTACACAAATACGTGAAGCGTATTTTCCGATTTCCCTCATACTCATACCATTTTGAACTGCAGCATACATACGTCTGAATAATAATTATATATTTTTGTACTATAGCAAAATCATCACGGAAAAATATTCAGCAATTTTCTCATGCTTCTAGCGCATACAATCACATGCACAACAATATTCTAAAACCTAATAAAGCTTACTATTAGATTTCGTAAAGAAGCAACAATATAGCGATAAGCTCAACAACTTTTGCTAACCATAACAGACTTACCAACCTTACAGCACTGCAACTACATCAAAATACTAGTTACTGTACGACATTCAATTCGTCCTTGCTACTACTGAAAATTTTTAAGCATGGCCTGTAGTATTTTACTCCAAGGATGAACCTGTCCATTTCCACGCCCTTCCTGGTTCAGCCATAGGTAAGATACAAGCATACGGGTGAATCAGATCATTAATGTAACTTTCAGGTGAAACTAAGTAAGTAAGTTGGTCTTTCGTAAGTTTATTCGACCGCCTCCTCTAACTTACATGCCGTAATTTATATACACATACATATGTATCCAAATAGCAGAGTGGCATTGAAAGACTCGTAAGCTAGAAAACTATTGGTAAAACAGAGCAGGCATAAAATAATAAGCTTGTTGCATTCATCGAAACATTATTTCAAATCGAAGTAGTAGAGTGTCATGGCGAGAACTCAACTACAGCTAGTACTGCATACAGGTAGAAATATGTATTCTTACGCAAATAGATATTCAGGCACCTTAAGATTTAAATTCATGATACATGATCTGCCTCATAACGAATCAACGAAGAAAGAAATCACCAATTTCAACCTAAGCATTTCCCAACTTGAATTCAAAAACACAAGTCGTCCAGAATGACACGAATGGTTTACAAGTGTCAAAACTTGAGCAAGAACTCATTTCGGGTTTCGCGTTCCCCCTCGAGACTTGTGTTTCCATGGAGTATACTCTATACAATACTGGGAATGTAATAATTCCAGAGTTGCCTTTGAATGTAAATTTTATCAGTGTAAATGACCGTGTATGAAAATTCTAGTTATCTTTTCGATCTCGAGAATAAGAATGCGAAAGGCAAAATCAAACGATTTCAAATTCATCTAGTACACAACTACGTACTGTACGTCATGTTCAGGGAAAAGCACTTATAGCGTATACTGAATGCACATTCTTACATGTTCATGTCATAAGGAACGACAGAAAAAAGGAAGCAGCAAGAGATCTAAGCCCATTCCTGTTAAGATCAAAGTTGTTTCAAGGAGGTAGTTTCGGGAAGTTTTTTTATTCAAGCACAGCAAGTATAAATATGTATTTTCATAGCACACTTTTTCTCAAGTAATTAGAATAGTTCTGTCCCAGCAGTGGCCATACAAAACTATAGTCCCGCTAAAAGAAGTAATTAAAACCAATGCTATCACAGTTTTTGACTTGACTTTTCTCACACTCACTCCAAACTAGTCAACACACAAAAAATGGCTTTCACTTAATCGAGTGATTCACGCGATAAAATTACTTCCACAAATTAATACCCGTTTTCACGCATACTTTCATTCCGGAGGTATGTATAAGAAAAATTATTTCATTCCGTCATTTCCTACTCAATAATTTTCCATAATGATCCCAAGATTTGCTGAGGATATACTAACTGATTCTGGTTTTTCTGTTCCATATAAGTACATATCGTTCAAACGTCATGCTGCCCATTCTACTCTACGTCCATCACTAATTCCATCTTGAAAAGATGCAGCTTCCTAAAATCCGTACGCATGCATCCACTGAATAAATTTAATGCACTTGACACCTAGCTGTTAGCAGTTTTCACTGAAAGTACAAATTCCAGTTTAAGTAAGCAGTGAAGAAGACATGTCATGTTCCTGTTTTATTCACATTACTTACAACCATATCCTCAAACTCGGCGAAAATGATCAATTATTAGCACTCTAGCTCATACAGGGATATAGGGGACATGTACTTGCATAAATAAGGGTACATTTACGTATAACCTAATGTATTTAAACCTACCTGGAGCAATTATAACATGTATAACAAATACGAGAATCCCTATCACGGCCATGCTTATGTCTTAATAATTGTTAGTGTATTACTACAACAAAACTACAAAGTATATGGTAACATAACACACTCCGAACGCTTTACTTGAATAAAAACATGCATACTTATAGCAGCCCTCCACGTAACTTTACGTAAGTATATACGAGACGTCAAAGGCAACCGCACCTACACCTACCCCCTCTCAATCAATGTTGAATAAAGCGAGCTCTTTTGCTTGCTAAACTTCAACTAGCACACAGGGTTTCATCTATTAAGTATTTGCAGAATTTCCAGCAAACGCACCTGCAATTATACTCATTACTTATAGATAACAATTTCATCCACCACTAGCAGCCTAGCAGAGCAGGGGCAGTATAAGTAAAAGAAGAAGTGTGAATGATGCAAAGGAACTAGCGGTGCTATAGGCAAAGCTCCCCATCCATCCCCATAGCTTTTACTTACATTCTCCAGAGGCTACACAATACTATCATCACAGCTGTCAGGGACAGGTTTCAGAAGTAATCTGGCTTCTATGTTCCTATTATTTCTATAATTTTCAAGGTGGAATACGTGTGCTACTCAAGTTTTAAATAAGCAGAACAGAACTGCACTTTTATAATGACTAATAATAGGCACAGATTTCCACTATGCAACCCCTGCAAATGCACACGTTCTCAAAGCCTCAGCTATGCCCTGAGAGAGAATCACAGAGAAAGAGTGTGTGCATTAAATATAAATATGCATTCCCATGTAATTTCATCACATCCACTATAATATTAGATTGGTTTCTAAGCACTGAAAACCACCAAGGATAAGTTTGTCCCTGCAATTCTCACTCATTCGTTCAAACCTCGCTTTGATTATGGATCACTCCGGTAGTCCTGCAATTACCAGATACACTCATAAAGTTTGCACATTTCATGGAACTTCACTGCACATCATGAGTTTCTTCCTACAAGGCCTTTTCATTCCCTCCTCTATGAGTTGTTTATTATTCTTTTGTGCAACTGCATAGACGTAAGTACATACTCTACTAGAGCCTGATATGCAACAAATTTAGCGTTCTCCAATCTCCGGTTTTAAACTCAGCATTGATCAAATTCCCTACTTTTTCAATACAGGGACAAAATCTCTACCTCCTCGCTACTAGATGCTGTGAGGCCAGAAATGTGCAACCTGTTCATGTATGTAGCCCATTACTTCTTATCCAGTACAAGTACAAGTAATCATAAATAGTGAAGGTACACACTTCTGGCGAACTTGTTCTTGCAGTCTCCAGCATGTGGTTGTGCCACTCATCCCTAAAAATTTCTTTGATGAATAGCTGTATTCATACACTATTGTACAATGCAAATAAGTTGAAACTGCAGCCAACTATTCTGCATTCGTGGAACGTGTGAACAGTGCAAACAACGAGCTCCTCACAGCACCTTTCGTCACATTTATGAATGTCAAAGTAATAATGTTAAGATTACACATAGCTCTTATTGTATACTTGACGGATATGAGTCATTAATCGGAATTATCGGAATAAAGATACCTACACACTTGTCTCCAAGTAAAGAGAGTAACAGTGTTTGAACGGCTTGAAGTCATCACTGCCACTTTTGAAAACCAGCATTAAACTATCAGGTGTCATAACCCAATTCAAGTATTGACTTATTGCTCATAATTGATTTTTACGACATGACCAGTACGGCTCGTATTGGGAAAAAAATGTTTTGACATTCCCCCATTGTCATTACGCTCAAGACTCTATCATGGTTACTTGCTATTGATTCAAGAATAATTATCCGTTCAACTTCTAATTTCACTATCATATACCCCGGAATTAAATACCTGACAGGATGCTATGTGTTTGGCTAAATAACCTGTCCGTGTTCCAAACCATAAAGGACATTAATTACGTCTCTGTATATGTGTACATAAACATAGTTAAAATTGTTGGGCATTTGTTTAATTGTCACCAATTTACTACATAAACTTCTGCTACCAGCCATGTCTTATTTTTTCAAATACTGGGTAGCAAAAACTCGGAAAACTTCCCAGCTCCCAATACACCTCGAAAACCTGATGAGTATGAAATTCCAGCTAAAAAACACTTTTAACATTGTTTCTTAAAACAAGCCAAAGTTTTTTTCCCTTCCCTCAACTTCAAAATCATTCATATATTTATGTATACGAAGTAACCTAGATAATAACCCAAACAAGCTACACTTTAACTTTTAACAACAGGCCTCAATCAATTATGTATACAAAGTACAGTATACTTTCTTTTTGCCACATGTACATATACTAATCAATTTTTCTAATTTATCCCCTTCAAAGTTGTTTTAAAGGAAATGCTCGAAACCATTTGCCTTCTGGCTTCCATATTTTTAAAAAATAAGAATTTCTCATGGCTACTGCATACTGCGGAACTCCAGGGAAAAAATTAGTTCATTCAGACAAATTTCCTTTATAACAGCAAATACTAAAGCAACAGAGATAATAATTGTTACTAGAAATACAGCTGCCATTTTGGCCAGTGCATGAAGGCTATATGAAGTTCTTTTGAAACTACCATATACAATAGAACTCGTTAGTATTCCTATAAAAATGTATGCCAGATCAAGCATAACTTCCAAGATTAAATGAATCGCGGGTATCTGAACAAGTCATTCAGAAATATGGAATATATGATTTTCAAACTAACTCCACTGCACTTTTACCATGACTTGACATAATTAAAGTCCCATCAAATTTCCCCTTTTGTGCAAGAGTCAAAATCCCCGTGCATTTTTTACTCATAGATACGCTTTGTGCAGACTAGAAAAAACGGACGTACATATGACTTACAGAATAGTTCAAATTTGTGCCATATCACAGTCTAAAGTTAACCTATACTTGATCAGGTAATGAGACCATAATTTCAGGAGTACTGACAGGCTGGAGCGAAGAAGCAACAAGTAAATCCATCACTCATGCAAGATTTTCAAAATGTTGTACATACTCGAACAGATGTATGAGCCTTAAAAACCTTGATTACTTATACTTACGAAAGCTACACATACGAATATGAATACGAACTAAAGGATTTCCCCCGCCACACACTACATGCAGGTAACTATATGTAATACGACGTACACCTCCGTTCATTTCTCCGAGCCATTTTTCCTGCCTTCACTGAATAAGATATAGGAAATCTCCTGAAATCAATGTCTCTGAAACAAGAAACACATTCTAACATAGTTTACAGGATGCAGGTGCAGCATAGCGACACCGCTTGCTTGCTCTACTGTATACACAGCCAATAAAGTACCGTGTGTGTACAGATTAATAGTGTCAAGATTCATTTTGAGAAATGATTTCAGTATTTGCTAGCTTATAAGAGTTTACGTACAAACAATGAATGGTTTAGCAAGTTAAAATCCTATTAATGATCTGTAGTGAAATAAAAATTTTGTGCTTAAAAGTGCTGCCAAACTTCAATAAAAATTAAGTAGTAGTTGAATAGAAAAATAGAGATATAGAACATCACCTGATTTAACAGATCTGCTTTGGCAGTGTAATAGTAGTAAAAGGCAGGATTGGTTGAGAGGGCGGACAACAATGGATGCATCCAAGTTAAACTCCAAGAATTCCTATAATCCATTTTAGCAGAAAAATTTGGCTATCCCCTCCCCCCTCTGATTGGTAGATTTTAAAATATGTTGTTCAAAATCAGCAAAAAAATAACAAGCCGGAAACTTCCTGACAATTTGCTGATGAAGTGCAAGAAGGAATTCAACAAGGACTGTCTCTGTATACGCGTTCGTCTCTCACACAGAAAAAATCGACATTCGGGTTATTTTCGTTGATTAGTATAATTCCCCCCTCATTTCCAGAAATTACGACTGACGAGATAGAGAATTGTCACCTCGAAGGTTCTTCAGCTGCTCCAAAATCAACGAGGGTTAAAATACGATTATACCGTAGAAGAGAGCAAGTGTATATTTTAAAAAGATAAATCCAGCGGAAAACTGTATCAAAAAGCAATAGTAGAAAAAAATGCAACTAATTACAAGTTTAAACTACAATATACTAAATCAGAAACATTAATATATTTATTATGCAACAAATAAGTTCAGCAGTTGTTGTTAAACTATTGGGTAGAGAAACTCAATTTTCAATGAATTTCAATATTCTCAAGAGTAGTGGTAGTATACAAGTTAAATTTTAGAATGAAGAACGACGATTTTGTTAGTGACAGTTAGAAGTAAAAGCCGGGAGTGCGCGTTCACACAGTCCTCCCGCCTTTATATACTACAGTAACCAGTCAATCCTCTAAACAGACTTAAACCTTAAACGTAGCGATGGTCGTCAGCCGAGAATCCTCGAGTGCTTTGATTCGCTCGCCTACCTAACAGATACCAGTGTTGCCCTAGGTTTATATAGCGTCCTAAAACCCACTGATTCCCATTCTATCATCCCCCCGTATCCTTCCGATTAGCCAACTGGGTCATTTCTCCTAGCTCCAAAAAACTCCTCAACACATAACTTGACCCACAGGACATAAATATACAAAAACCACGTCAAGGAAGTCCATCAAATTCAAAAGCTCGTATTATGTAAGCATTAAAATTTTCCTAAAAGTTCTCACAGAAGTAATTTAAATTATCAATTTCCGCCAGTATTACCTTTTCCTTCAAATTAATCAAGGTAAATATCCAACAACCTAGTATTATATACTATTCGCTAACATTAAGGTCTTCCTAAAACCTCCTATATACGTGCACACTTTAATGTAAACATTATTTCCGTTTTTAATTAATTCCAAACTTAAAAGCTTTTTAAGATTTCATAAAAAAAATTGAACCTACACAGGCAATTTTTCATTAGCGGGCAATCAATTCTTCTATTATTTCCCAATTTGTCCTACCATGCCCCCTGCCCTGAAAACGTCCAGTCTTACAAGTGTGTAACTGAAGTGTCTAGCGAAAGTAAATCTGTAAAACAATGCACTTCATCGAAATATTTATACATATAATTCAATTACATATATAGCTATTTCCTTTTGTGTGTATTCCTGGCATAAACGTCTTTTCACTCAAGTACTAAGTATGTATACTTCTGGAAACCATCTCGTTAAAAAGTGGGTAGCTAAATATGAAGGAAACTGGAAACTTAAAGGGACCGCTTAAAATCAATAGTTTGCACGCTAGAACACTTCCTGCAGATTCTACATATGATAGAAACTTTACTTTCATAGGGTCGAACACAAGCATACGTTTGTAACAGGTCCAATCCTTGCAGAAAGAAAGCTGCAAATGAGACAACATAAGAGACGTTCTGCTCACTAAGGGGAAGGGAACCTTCCTTCACCACCATGCTAAGGCAACAAACATCTTATACATGTACATTACTCATATCCTCGCTTGACAATCAAATTTTCCTATGTAAAAAGCGATTCCTCCACACATACCACTTGAAACTAATTCGCTATCCAACCGATAATGTTCACTGATTTAGCTTTAGATATCTTCCCTCGGGATCAGCTTTTACCCGTTTCTATTAAACAAGTAGTCATTGCCAATTTCCACCAACTAGTCACTCTCGCTTATATCCACACCACTTTACACAAACAGCTCTCTCTTTCATTGGCATAGGGTAAACCTCCAATTCACACACATGCACACACACACAGAGCTAACCATCCCACCCTTCTCATTGTATTAATTAAACACTTCTGACCAACTCATCGATTCAAATCTATCCTTATAAAATACACCTATCTTTACTAGGAAATCCGAACTTTTCACAGAGGAAGAGGAGGAAGAGAGATAGAGAGTAAAAGATACATAGAACATCATAGGAAGCTTCAGGGTGCAATTGAGAATACCTTCCTTGACTTGCTCTGATCATTGGACACCTGTCTATTAGTAGCTTGATTTCATCCCAAAGTAATTATCCCAATGCAGTCCCCATGCAAACAACCCACAGTTGATGACTCTGTACGCTCACACACAACTTGCACATAGAGAGAAATCGAGCGAATTCACAGGAAAAGTACAAAAGACTCCAGAAACTCTGTACTCCCTAACTTCTGTCAATTTCCAATGCACGCTAGATAACAACAGTAATACCAACCTCAACTTCCAAGGCAAACATACAAACAGAAATGCGAGCAAGGGTCCAAATCAATTCATTTAAAATGAGCTTGCTTACATGACTCGAATGTACGTAGCTATATATACGTGGAGTAAGGATGTAGATCCCCACGAACTCAAAGTGATTTTAAAAGTCCAAAACCCATACCTTCTGAAGTAACCACTATCTATATCATTTATTTCCTCAGGTTGAAATTAGGCCATCCAATTAAATTAAACTCCTTTTCTCCATCAAACTCACTCTCCCAAAATATAAGTAGTATTTTCAAAGGAAATCCTTTTGCATGTATTACTAGCTCTTTGCTTTGGTAGCAGGTGATAGAAAACTTTTCATTGTCAATCATCTCTAGGCAACAGGCAGAGAGCTTCACACAGAATTTTCATTATCTAATCTGATTCCAATATTTTTTCATAGCTGACAGGCTCCTTTATTTTCCTTTTTCGAGATAACTCTTCGTCGTTTATGTACTAAGATACAATTAAACGGAAGCAGGCAAACAAGAGCTGGAGAGAGGAGAACAAACGTATTTTACTAACTACATATTCGCGCTGACATATGCACAACCCTCAATTTCTTCCATATATACTAAATCTAATTCTTTCTTGTGCTTTCTCCATACTGCACCGACACCCCTAATCATCACCTTAACTTACCCATCCAGCATACTTTCTTGATTATATTCCAACAATTTTCCTTCAACTTTGAACCTCACAATTCTTGTTCTCCCCATTCAATTTCAAACATAATGAAAAGCTTCACTGTACTCTTCTCTCTTCCTTTCTTTTCACATTTTGAAATTTCGGAGTCAAAGCACAAGCTTCTCTTCTTCTTCTTCTGCTACCTCCCCAATATCTACTTTTCCCATCCTGCTCTCTTTCTCCTCTACAATCGTAAGTACGTATATTCTTTTAAAAGAAATCTAGTTCTGCTGGAAACTAAAAACTTGTCCATATAAAGGTATCAGTTTCAACTTGAACAAAAACACAAATACTCCAATCCTTCCACAAAATCCCAGCTGACCTTTGCAAATTAAAATTCTCGTCGGCTCCATATATACATATGAATGTATGCATCAGCGAATTATAGAGGTAATCCCGCATCACAACAAACGACTCATCAAATGGACAAAAAGTTTTTCTCCTTACACACTTTGTGAGTCCATACGAGAAGGAATATTGCACTCCATGCGTTCTCTATGTAATTACAATTGAGTAACTAAAAAATAGAAAGAAATCCGGATGAAAATACAGAATGTAAAATAAAAGATGGAAAAAAGCAGCCGATTCCTTCATAATAAATCCACTCTGACATTTCAGAAAGACAGTATGCAGTATACAAGTACGAATATGTCACTTTTCCTACTACACTGTATCTTTATACCTACCATCAATATTAAAACAATCAATACATTCACACCGCTCACCAATAGAAGCCACACTTCTCGCTAAATATGAATTAATAACGCCAAATTTGGAATACATACATATGTACTACAAATCAAGACTTGGCCCTACAAAACCTTCTTGTAGCTTTAGAGACATAGAATATTTAATTAGAACGAGACTAATTCACCTATATACTACTTAAATTGTGAGTAAATTTCTTTCCCTTTTCCTATATAGCTACAATTTTCTTTGGACAGAATAGCATTAATAATTATTATTCTTTTGCCTCATTGTATAGCTTTCCTTTATTCTTGTAACATGTAGTGCATATGTAGTAAAGCAACCCTGGTATTTTTATTATCGTCAGTAATACGATGGTACAGGGTACAGCCACACGTCATTCCTACGTTGTTTTCAGTATACATGCTTTTTTTAACTTGTTAGAATGATTTGTATTAGAACCACAATACAAGTACGACTGCAAAATATGCTTTGTATACCACATTACGTAGCTATTAAGTAAGTATCTAAGAAAGTTGGAATCCTTTTTTGTCATTTTACAAGCCTATCTCCCAACTAACCCTTCCCACGGAGTTTTAATACACACATAAAAAGTCAAACATAAATTCTGAAAAATACCTACACGATTTGTACCCAATATCCCTCTGAAGTATCAAAACCTTCATCACTTTGGAGCCAGGATTTTTTCAAAAATTCTAGACGATTCCCTTTTATCTTCAACAGAGGATACGGAGAGAGGCAGTAAACCAAGTGCAATGTAAATACATACACTGATACCTGCATGCGTTGAGAAGTTGAAATAAATTTTAATAATAGTGATTCCTTACCGATCCCTCTCACCCATGTACCCAATTTTTTAAAACAATCGAAGTCCACAAATAACCCCAAAAAAATATTTACTGATTCTCGCTGGATGCTACTCGTGTTTATCTTTACAGTTACCGTTAAACCTTCCGTACAAAGTGGTGAAAGGAGGATAACATGCTACATTCTGCCTGGGGAAGTAGATATTTCCCTGACAGCTCTCTGTATAAAGCTGTAACAATGTGGGATATTTTCCTTTAACAGAAGGTTTGACAGTAAAAAAAAAGAATCTATAGAAGTACTAAAGGAGGGATGTATGAAACAACTGCTGAATTCATTTTTCGAAGGTAAAAGTGAGAGAGAAAGAGAGAGAAGCTGAATAGAGACTGTTTCCTTATTCAAAGGCCTTCAAATGCATCAATAAACTGTAGAAGGGAATAACAGCATTCCGTTTTATCTTTTACAAAACGGCATGAAGCTATCAGATTGAAATTTTAATAACTTGATTTCTACATACGTATATAGGATGTTTTGTGCACGATCACACACACGTTCACAGTGATCATAAGGTCCTAGACGTTTGTAAAAATCGAACAAAATCCTCGTATCCTTTTCCCCTAATACATTCATTTGTCAATTCAACAATTGCATACACTCCAAAGAAAAATCTAAGGAGACAAAGTAGCGAGTATAAAATAATAATAAAATTTTTTAAACACAATTGTCGCAAGTGACTTGACGGAGAGAAAGAAAGACAGAGAGAAAAATAAAAGACGGATAAACTCAAAAAATATTGAAAGTTCACACAAACGACAACGCATCATAAAAAAAGCTTAATATCATTTTTGTATCTCGTGCTCTTCAAGTTGAACTGTTGAGCATAAAGTGCAAACACGGCACAAACTCATTCACATGTTTCTCTTCTACACTTTATTTATGTTTACATAAAAGATAGTGAAATCTTTGCACTGCCGAACAGGCTATGTATATATACTTCCAAAGCACGTTTTTACAGTTTTAACAACGAATCACAATAATCAGATCGACACAAATGACACGGAAACTATAGTGCTGGTATAGTTATATACTATACATAACAAAACAAATCATCCTGTCCAGAAAAAGTATGCCTTTTGAGCTTTAGAATGGATGATGGATATATATAGAGGCAGCTTCCTTCCATCCAGCAGTGTAAATTAAATATTAGATTTTATCCAAGCTCTGTATCACGCTGCTGCTGGTAAAGTTCCAACAAGTGTAAGTTTCCAGATCACCTCTATAACTCCAACTGAACCAATGAGAATGCAACCGCATAAAATTTTGCACTTTTTTTTGCAAACCCTTCGCTTGTATGCACGGCATTTTTGCCTACTTGATAGTTGCAAGGTAATTACGTAACTTAACCGTGTACGATGTATGGATAAATGATGCGCTTATAAAATAAGAACATTCTTATACAAAAAACACGTGCAGCCTCAATGCATCAAACACATTGTGACGACACACAAGGAAAATTTCATGTAGCAGAAGAAACCTCCATGTATAAGCTCAAAAAAATCCTTTATATTAAATTCACTCACTCAGCTTTTCTATCTATATATACATGCACTTGCGATTCCAACCAGCAGAATAGTACAAAAAAAAGTACTCGCGTGAATTTAACTACACTCTTGACGCTAACTTACATACAGCCCATGTAGGAGACAAGAGGCCACCTGCTCATACAAAATCTAAAGATATACATATGTACTTACACATTGTATAAGCACTTGTACATCCCAAGGAATTATAAACTTACACAAATGCAGATATACTTGCAAATTACTTGCAACTGCATGTGAATTAACTCTAAACCGGAGCTGCTCTTCTGAAAAAACACTCAGGTTTTTTAATTATCATACGTGAGAGAAACTAGTTTTATATTTTTCTCTTTAATGTATTGCCTAGTGAAACTTCATTCAGAAAAATTTTAAGGTCACCCATTGTGCAAACTCTACGAACATTTAAAATGCAATGTAATGCATTCCCTCCAAAGTTCCCTTTTCACATACATAAAGGCTAATGCTTCTAGAAATGCAACCGATATCAGACCTTGAAAAACTGCATTCTGCTCAATCACTCAAAGCTGACACAACTCACAGTGGATTGATGAGTAATAGTACCCACACATATATATCTTGATACATTCTTAATAATTGTATAGCTTCTACCAGAAATAAATGTAAAATATTCTGGAGGGTGAAACTTTAAAGTGCATGTGCAACCACCAGTAACAAACTGAATGTACGTACAGCAGAATTTCCAATAAAAATAATTACACCCTTAAAACTGGGGAAAAACTTCCATAATAATATATAGAACAACAGATCGGAATATATTGTGCAAAGAAAAAAACTTGAGAAACCTTGATGGATCTGAACTTTTAGAATAAGGTCGACTAGCTTAGGTTACCTCTAAAAGCAATGGCATTAATTCCTTCAACCACCGAACGAATATGCTTGAGCGTTGCATTACCTACCATTATACTACACAATGTTAAATTAATTTACTTATACTTCACATATTTCTAATGCTGTTTCCAGCTATGAAACGGCTACACGATTAATTTTTTTTTACTGAACAAGGCAATCCCAGCAGCTCCCTTAGTAACTGGATAATATGAATGACATTAAGAGGCACTATTTTGTAACTCTCTTAAGTTTCCTTACGCTGGAAATCCAAGTCAGGGTCAAACCATTCCCACACAATGACAATACATCACAACCAATAATAACATGCATATTTAAACACTGATTTTGATGATCTTTACTGCTATATTTACAATCGTCCAAAACATTCGCGTCATCCCATGCAAAAAAAAACACATTTTTTAACCCAGTTCCATATTTACTTTCCATTCCTATATAAGTCCGCTGCCATTGAAATTTTCAAGAGTGCATCTGAAGAATCGAATCAACTAAGGAAGGAAAATAAATCTCCCCACTATGAAAATCAAAAAAGGGTATTTACGTAACCGTGAGAACATTAAAGCAAGAACTAACTACCTAGAAACTATAACCTACAAAAACGAGGATATATCTGTGTAGATATGTATTATGTGTTTTATGAGAAATCCTAAGTCGCTATGAGTCCCATGAATTCATTCTGAGGATTACGTGCATTGAATGCAATACCCGAGTACATACAGAATCAGACACAAATTTTGCATCTCTACATTGATCCAAAGCAAAAGGAATTAACTACCAGCTCAATTCGCTCTTCAATTCGCTCTGTCGTAACAGCATGAACCTTTTCGTCAGTAAAACCTTTATGAACGGTCTCACTTGCAAGCCCTGAGCCGAGCACGAGAAAAACAAGCACATTAGTGCTGATAAAATAAGTCATTTCATGGAGAGATCCCATGACGTTCCGAAGTACCACACAAATTTTTAATATATTCCACACTTTCTTAGCTAAACTACAGCTACTGCATTAGCTCAATACATAAATGATGCTAATTTAAATTTCGTCTCTACAACAGCAGTCATCCTTTATCAAACAGAATCACTGGTATTTCAAATTACAACTTATATGGATCCCAATCACTCTAACCCAACGAACGATAATATAATCACAAAGTAAATACACATCCATAATAATCAACTGTAGCATTAAATCATGAATGTTACTAAACTGCAATCCATGGATTCCATGCAGCCTCAACGGTAATGTTGTGCGGATGCACAAACATATACATACTTATGTGAAGCCAGTAGTATCCAAAGAATTTAATCGCATCTCCGCATGCTAACAAACACCGCGGCCAGGTCACTGGTTTCCTGGGAATACTTACAGTACAGTGCAAATATTTCCAAAAAACCCTTTCTCACAGCATGAGTCAAATGTGACTGTGCAATATGCGGAGGAAGCTCAAGATTCC
Organism: Spatulosminthurus flaviceps; assembly: GCA_034693705.1. Lineage (NCBI taxonomy): Eukaryota > Metazoa > Arthropoda > Collembola > Symphypleona > Sminthuridae > Spatulosminthurus > Spatulosminthurus flaviceps. The sequence continues at coordinate 43,742 of JAQFXU010000141.1, read as the reverse complement.
TTCCGTCACGTTTCCAATACGACCATAATCAAAGAAATTTCCTTCTTCTCATGTACTTATCAAGAAGGTTAAATCTTTTTTAAATGGAAGGGATTAATGACGATAACAAAAATACTCGAGTACATTTTCAACACGATTCAGGCGAAATAATATCACAAAAACACTTCAAAAACTCCTATACTCTCCTAAAAAGAATTTTAATTTGGAGTTTAACAAAAACTGACAAAGTTCTATTGACGCTTAAAGTACTTGTTTTAAAATGGTGCATAGATGCAGTAATGCCATTAATTATACTACGGAGAACATCCCAGGAACATTTGCTCAGTAAATTCGATGTACAAATCTGCAACAGCGACTAACGAGTGTAAATTTGGTGGAAAGTACGTAAAATGATACAGATTAGGACTTTATCAAATGCATACATAGCGACCAGAATTATGTATCAGTCGTCAGGTAGACTTTCAAGTACTTCTTTCCGTTTGAAACCGATAAATGAAGCCTGCTCAAGTGATCGACTAACAGCAAAACTCACAACAAGGTAACATGTTAATTATTGGAAATGCCTCTCATTCTTCTTAAACCATCTCCACATTCCAGTTATTTTCAAATAAGAGGACACGGCAAAATATCTTCCTACCAATAACTCTACGTAGCTATGGGCCTCTTTCTTCTGATTATGTGAAAACCTCTCACGTAACAAAATACAGATAAAGCAGTGTGCGAGTGGCATCAGCTAAATAACTTTTTGATGCACCTTCACGTACTCCATAGTAACTACACATACAAACATACAGTTAAAAAACCAGTAGTTTGCGGTTTTTGTTGTATATACATACACAGACAAAGTAAGTGATGGAGCAAGTTTGACAAAGCTGTTGCGAGCGAAACTAGTAATACAGAAAACTATATGTTAGTCTCTGTAGCTATACTCTCTGTTTAGTGTGTAGTGAGCATAAGGAGGGAGGGAAAAGTGAACAGAGGCAAACGAAATGTACGATGACTCTCTTTGATACAAGTTCAGTTCTTGGTGAGAGAAAGAGGAAGGCCTCAATGCAAGTTTATTACTTGCACTTAAAGTCAAGCAACAATCTAGAGAGAAGTATCCTGGATTCCGTTGTCATAGAAGTGGCATAGTTGAGAATGTCGAATACATGAAAGAGCATACGGCATTTGAAGCACAGATATACTAGCTTATTCAACAGTCGCAATCGCAAAGACTTAGTGAAAGACAAACTGAGAGACATAACTGCATAAAAAGGTATGCATGTTTCATTCTCATTGTCAGTCAGTGCTTCAAAAATCATTTTCTCAACTTTTCTTCTTGCAATTTCTCACCTTTGTACGAATATTATTCGGTGCTAAACGACTTACAATTAGCAGTACCTATGAATTATTACTACTTCAATAAAAAATTTAAGTTCATTAATGCTCATATCCATCCTTCATACTTCACATCACTACATCACCACTATCTACTCTCAACTAAAGATTTCAATAAGTAAATAATCACAAAAGTTTGAATGTAAATGTGAACAAGAAACAAATCTAAAGGCTCCATAGGAATGAAAACACACTCATTGGTTGGGTGGATCGTCACGGTAATTCATTTCAATCGTACTAAAAAAAGACACACCTAGCAATACTATTTCTGTAAGACCATTGGAATAATCATGCAAGAAAAATCCTAATGAATACCACTTTTTTTATTCATGTCCAGCAGAAAGGGCAAATGAAATACAATCCTCTGAAAGGGTTCCAGATAATCCAACAAATTCAAACCTTGCACATGGAGGTACAATGTGTAGGTATTGTTAATCAGGTGGTAATTGTTAAAAACATTACACCAGAGATTGGAGAACAAATAAAGGTACAGACATGCTAGATCATACTGAAAGAACGTATCATAATATTTGCCACACTAGCTGGTGGTTGCAAAACTTTTGGGACTTTACAGCCACTGAGAGTGAGTAATGCACGCAACACTGGAGTAGCAGGGTAAAAGGAAGCAAAAAAGGAGAAGCATGAAAAAAGTAGTTAAACGTTTATATTTGAGTTCTCCAAGGACCAAAGTTAAGACTAAAAATTGAGATTGCACAAATTCGTTACTTTACGACGGGCATAAATGTTGTGCATAAGAAACCCATACCCTATATTGAATCAAGACTTAAGAAGATAAAAACAGTTAGAATGTGTTTCTTTCTTGATGTGGCAGAAAAATTCAACGCTCTTTGACTTTGTTGCCTCGTTTCATTTCCCTTCCTTGTCATTACACTTGATTTTTCCTATCCCATGTACCTTCGTCCAACTACATACACACTGCTGGCGCGGGCTCATGAAATTAAAAACATAAAAAACAATGCTTCCAATATGAAATGGAATTGTCATCGTATATATTAAGTATGGGAGGATTTTGATGGACAGCCTAAAGCTTCATGTTTCATATGTATAATTTACACAGTCCGTCATATCCGGAGACGGAAGATCAGGGTAAGAAAAAATCAGCAAAAAAGGACATATTTTCGGTAACAATCAAAACGATGGCATCATAAAACATTTCAGGTGACTCTTAAGAACGGGGGAAAAAGCACATTCTACATGGCCAGCCATGAAGCAAGTCGTAAACTAAAGTAAGAGTCTGTTCATCAAGCTCCTAGGATTTGTGAGCTTCCATCGACAATTATTATAGGTTCCTTCAGATATGTTTTCCCTTAAATATAAGTAGGCAATAGACTTGACTACTACAAAATAGGCACACCAAAAGCGCGCACCCAAAATCCTCTTCACGACCACGTTTACCGTCAAAAGTCCCTATAAATGTAACAACAGACATGTTCCAGGCTCCCAAACATCCTTCCCTTCTCTACTCTACACGAGCTGTATTTTAGGGCAGATACCTTTATGGGTACTACTTACTACTCTGATGAAAACTTGACCCAAGATGAAAACCAGGGTTTTCCAAAGGCCAAAACTCAATGAAAGAAAAGACTCAATCTGTTCTAAGTAGGACTAGGTAATGTAATAAGAACTCACCAGCTCACGTATTATTAAGACTGACAATTTTTTATGGATGTCTTATTGTCATTGTAAAAACACAGAAAATGTTCTAAAGTTACGACTTAGCAGTCCTCACATGTATCAACGGCTTACACGGAAAATGGGAACCACATGAACACGTATCTCTCATCATCATTATTAATTGTTCCATGAAAGTCAGTAGTAATTCATTAGTTTACATTTTATGTCTCATTGAGATTGAGACTGTCTCTCATATTGTGTATTTTCATTTTAAACTTCGCTTCCCACTTCAAAAACTACACTTCAAAGAATTTCATGTACTATGCGAAATTTACAATTGCAATTGCACAACCACGTCTCATCAATAACACTGGAAGCATCGAATTTCATAAATCCAAGACATAATAATTATTTACAGTGTGATGAAATCTAATCAACGCTAATACTGTGAGACTCTCTCTTTTGTCGGCACCAATCATTAACTCCGAAAAAGATTTCCCTTTCACATTGGACATACTACACTGATAATAAACGTATGTCCAGTCTCTACATAAAAAACAGGATTTCGCGCAGTTGCAAGTTCATCCATATTACATCCTTCTCAAAAGTATCATTTATTCAATTAAGTTATTGAAAAGAATCCAGTGGAAAAAGTTTCGACATTCAAATGGATGTAGGTAATAATATTAGTTTGCTTTACGAACCACTACAATATGTGCACACCATTCATTCGCTTGAGTTTTGGAGAGGAAAAGTGTAAATTATTTCTGTTTTTGCGAGGAGAAAAGGAAACAATAATGCATAAAAGGGTTATAGAAAAAATGCATATTTTCAAGTTTCTCTCAGAAACTGAATAGCAAGGAGGTATTGATAAAGCATCTGACAAGGTCATATGGAAAAAAGTTTCCAGATGAAAACTGAAACTCGGTACCAATAACTACGAGTCATGTAACAAAGTTTTCCGTGGAAATCCAGGATTTTTGGCAATTTAAAATACATTAAATCACTGAGGATTTGAGAAATAGAGACAAAAAACTTCAACTTGCCTTTCCTTTGTCGAATCAACGTTGATCCCTGAGGTATTGCAATATTTTAAAATATTTTGTTTTTCGTGAAACCAACACCGGGTGTCTTATCAAAACTTGACAGCCATGTTAGAATAATGACGTATGATTGAATCCCTTCCTGTTCCCCATGACAAGGGCATTAAAATAATGGAAGTTGTTAAAACGTTTCATACATTTTTCCACACTAGCACACTCAATAAAAATTGTTCCACAGTACTTTTTTTCTCTCCTTTGTCAAGCCCCGTCTTTTCTGACTTTCTTGTCAATACAAAGAGCTCGACAAGAATAATTTCCAGTTTTGCAATGTTTTTCCACGATGACACAACAACAACACACGAGTTTTCATGTATGCATTAGAACAATTCCGAGCTTGAGATATGTGTATTGCAGAAGAAGAAAGTTAAATCATGAAAGATTGATACTGCACCAAAAAGTTATTCACAAAACTATATCAAACTCTAACCTATTTTCATTACTAAGGTTGTCAAACATGATTCCATCTAATGATCACGTTGGCACAGTTAAAAGTACTGGTTACTTTCGGAAAGGCTCACATCCGTAATTAAACTCCTACATATCCTCAATACTAAACTTCTGTCTTTCTGTTTGCTAGATTCACTCTTAATTTTTCTAAAAGTTACAAATCTCTTATATTAATTGAAGCTACAATTTTTTACGAGATTACATGGGTACCTCTTTTTACCACTTAATATTTTACCTATCACTAACACCGAAAAGTAGAGGGATCAAAACTCTAAACTAAAACTCTTACAAAAGAAAGTGTTGACACTTGTGTCACTATTTAGCTACTAGTACATTAAAAATTAAAAAGTGCGTGGACTGTCGTATTTTAATGCCGGCATTAACTAATTTTAATACGATTTACCCCGACTATAAGGTACCATCCAAACCTTCCATTACAAAGAAACCCACCAACCGCGAGCCCTGTTAAACATCTAAAGGTTCATGTAAAAAAGAAATACGCAAGAAACGTTACCTTAAAAAACTGTCGTGCCTTCCTTCTAAGAACTGTCGTACGAATAGGTAGGTATGGCTTAACAGCTAAAAAGATATATATTAGTGAATCCGTTTGTTCACTGGGTTTCCGAACGCTTTGAAAAAACAATACGGTAAACCAATTTCCCGTAAGTACATAATTACATAGACGAAGTCTAATCTAACTGACTTGATGTCAAAATTTGATTTTTAGTAGTCTTTTTAGCTGGAGAAACCGTAAATGCATAGCATACAGTTGCATACCAACAGGACAGCGAATGAAGCGTTATACTTTCACGACTTAAAAAGAAAAACCCCCGTGGATCTTCTTAGAATTGAGTATTAAAAAACTATCCAGGCACAAGCTCAGCTTGAAATCATTAAAATAAAATACAATAAATTAAGCATCAATTCTTCAAGACTCCAATTAACATTTTACAGTGAATATATTGCGAGCATACAATTTAAAGCCAGCATTGGAGTAACACGTTTTAATATTCAATATTATTGTCCCTACAGTAAAGGTCCACGGTCCTTCGTACCTTTACCGACAGCATCACATTGCGCCTCATGGAGAGCTCAAAAACATCACAAGTACATAACTATACCAGCATCGACCATTTCTTTGGACCAAACATTCAAAAAGCTACCCAACTTTATCAATTGCAAGCATAAGTACATTGTATAACAGAGCCACACTCGCAGCGCAAGCATTTAAACTTAATCTGGGTTTCCGGAGGCGAAATAGCAGGCGACAAACAGCAACGTACAAAGGTAGGTTGCTAGAAAGAGTTGTTTGTAAAAATAACACCCATACCATAGCTCCCTCAAATTCCTAGCATCCTTACAGCTAATAAGCAGACGTTAACAAAGCCACCTTATTCTATCTAAGAAATCTTCATTTTGTTCCACCACTCAGTCGTCTGGCAAGAGCATTTTACCAAAAAAATTTTTTGTTTCCAATGCAAATATGTGCAAGCATTACATATACTAAAATTAAACTTTTCGGCCCTCAGTTCACAAATGGTTTTTCCATTGCAACGTTCAAAAATTCAAAATCTTCGAAACAGAATCTACACGTGACCCCTTTCATACAACGACGACCATTGGAAACAAGTAGTACAAAATGACGACAGCAAATTACCTAATTAAACTACTCTCCCTTCACCATCCAACAACCTTCATGCATTATTTTTACTATGATACTAAAAAACCTTACCGCCCCTCAGAAACCTGACTACATTCCCTAAACTTCTTAATAATCATGTGTTAACTAACTCCTAATCAAACTGTCAATGAACCCCTTTAAAAACCTGTAGTTACCCAAGATTCAGAATAATGACATTTGATTATTTCAATACTGCGGCTTTTACATAGTACAGTTAAATACTAAAACATCCCCAAAAACCCATCTACCAAATGAAAAAATTTATAACCTCTAACTGGACAATTATCATCTCCATAAGAACAAAGATACAGAATTAGTGATAGACAGGCAAGTCGGAGATGAAACATTGGAGAATTCTCCATCATTAAAATAACTTCCACACAATAAGGTTAGACTTGCGGTATAGGCCTGATCGTATATATATATACATTCAACACTTTACTCCAAACCCCCTAAGGAGATGCATGGAAATTTCACCTCCGCAGCACCATGAGGACAAAACTTTCCAAATCCTACAAACACTGGATAGTTTCTATTTTCGATAACCATCTTTTTCCTTCAAGCCATTCTGAGGTTTCATGCAAATACATAATAATTATCATTTATAAGATTCTTAAAATTACGATTATCTTATCGAGTCTATTTGAATAGAGCGATTCAAAGTAAGTAAAGTATTTACTTAAATACAAAGGATCTGAACATGGATAGATTCTAGTACAGAAAACTTTTGTTTTTTTTAAATGTATGCCCCCCCAATAAGAATAAATAACTATGGAATTTACCTTTTCAAGGTGATTTTGAGCCAGTATATAATTTTCGAAGAAGTTTCATATGTACTTGCGTATATACGTTGAGGGCTTGAGTTTTCTCAAAAACAAAAGTTTCTCAGCTCTCAAGAAATATGAGATAGGTGTGCATAGTAGCTGAGGAGATCCACATCACGGGTAGACTCTATAGTATGTATCCTTCTTGAGACGAGGGCTCCCTTCTTCTTTATATGAACTTGAGTACAATATATAATTTCACCCGAAAAGGTCAACAGAGGCTGTCCCTCTCATCTGCTCCAGCTGATGGGTAGGAAATTGTCTATTTAATATTATTTATAGTTTTCTATATTGAATTATCCATTAAAATATGTAAATCCACTCTTTTTCTTTCTAACCTCCTTATTGTTATAATAACAGAAATCGAACAAATGGCGATTCGCTCACTGTGTGAACCATGTGATTTCTTTTAGGTGCCACACTGGGACTCTATACTGCCTTTATATATAGATATATAGCTTCAAAATATGTTTACGACACATATATATATACGACTTTATTCTGCCTGCTTATCTTTATCCACAGATTTATAACTTTGGAAACTCTATGCATATAAGCTTTTGAAGAAAGGATTTCGTAGAAGGCCAGGCAGTGGACGCATAATAAAAGATGGCTTGTGGCTGATACTGTATAGTCTTGTTTTTAATGCAGTGTGTTTTGGTGTATATGAGTGTATACAGTTCAAAGGAAGAAACCCCTGGTAGACATCTCTACATAGTCTTTGTAACAGCTCCCTTTTCGACTTAAAATATGCCTCAAGTCATCTGGCTCATATATGATGTTCCCAAGTCAGTGTTGGTGAGTGGTGGAATATTTCAACCTTTTTGGGACTGAAGGGACCAACAATAAAATCACAAGCCAAGGTTCACAGTCAGTTTTTCATTCAAGAGGGAGCTCTACACTGCAGCAATAGCAATAATAAGAGCAGAGAGAATTTTTCTACAAGGCACATAAATAATATGTGCTGGCCGATGGGTAGAGGTAACGAAGTAGGCAACCATTACTTTATGAATGTTTAATTTAAGGCTACCATTGATTTAATTATATCTTGTTTCGCGAAAATATACGGGACTCTAATCTAGTTTATTATTAATGAATACTCACTAAATAGTGGTATTCCTACCGTATCTATTAAATATCTTGGGCCACAAAAGACTAAAGCTTGCCAGATATTTTTGTATTATAAAAAGAGTATATTTTTGTCAGAGCCAAAAGGAGTAAAAGTACGTACACATATTTATAGACAGCTTAGTAGTGTCAGAAATTTTGAAATACATACCTTGTTTGTTTGCGACTACAATGGAGTTCTACTGTAATTTGTTTTAATTTTCTTTATAAAACAATGTTTATTTAAATATTCTTAAGCCATTGCTAGTACATAGGGAACTGACAAACAAGAAGAAGTATGCGACGTAAACCATTTTAAACAATTCTGATGATGTTGTGGGTGCTTGCATAATCCGTACACATGCATTTATAATCCATAAGTACATTTATAATCCATACATACATTTGTTGCATGGGAACAATGGGAATATTGTGGGGCAAAAAATAATTTGGGCATTTTAACGTGAAAAACACAAACTTATGTAGCGTGACATTAAATTAAGTGTATACTCCGAAAAGAGTATTTCAAGCAGCTTTAATTTTATTGTCTATAAACTGAAGTACATATTTTAGGACTATGTTTTTCAGGGATTTATCCATCCACGTATTTATTTTAAGCACTAGACTTCAACGTCAATAATCAAGGATGGCAGTGAGTAGAAACTAGAATACTCCTCCAAAATAAAGACTCAAAGCGAGGCTAGTATACTTGAAATGCTACAGGCTGACTGTGAGACTTTTGCATTTTTGAAATCGTACAGACCGACATTGAGACGAGTACTTATGGTCATTAAAGCTGACAATGAGTCGGTTATTTATCTCATAAAGACCAATGTGCAGAGTTAACTTGTTATTACCATTAGGAATTTAGACTTGCATCAATAATATTTCCCACAGGAACTATATCTAATAAAATTATGAAAGTTTACCTCGTAAAAATTGTTATTACCTTTATATGTTATATGTACAATACAATTATAATTGAATGCTGGGAAGTCTGTTCCATTTAAATGTCTATACATGCTTCATTTGCTAGTTATTGCAAATGAGAAACCTAGAAAAACCCAAAATCATTAGAAGCCGTTTCAAATTCATACTGAATTTTTTAATGCGTCAAAAAGATTTCATGAATACAGCGGAGTATAAAACTGGAATTAATTGCATATTGTGGAAAATTGTGTAACAAATAGCAATATTTTTCGAGAGTAGTGTGACTAAAGTCCAAGACTGATACAAACTGCTATAGCTAGGGCTTCCTGGGCCAACGTTAAAGATATGCGAGACCCTCAAGTGCATATGGTTGGTGAGGAACAGTTGGTTTAACCTCGGAAGTTTTTTGAGAGGGAAAAGTAACCGAGAGAAAAAAAGCAATTTGGGATATGAATTCATCAATATTTATAAAGTAGAAGTTATTTGTTATTTTAAATTAACAATGACATATATTTACCTTTCGCTGTGTATATATGTATGACTTTGCTTACTAATTAAAAAACTGATGAGTATTGCCTTTTGTACAAGATATCAATCCTATAGTTTGTGGATTTAGAAGAATTTAATTTAATTCTGCGAAATACCAGCTTTTGGGTTCATACGTTTTTTTTTGTAGGATATTTCCGTCAAAGGACATGCCGCTTATTAATCTTTTGTCTCTGTTCCCTCGCAATATAGATTTTATTTACTTAAAATGATGGTATTGTAGCCGTTAATGCTGGAATGCAAGTAAGGAAGCTTTTTCCTTTGGAATTGAGATGAAACTACAGTGATGAGGTACTATAGCGTTGCTTTTGCTTTGCATGTCCAAATATTCAGTTGTTCAGGAGGGAGAAAGAAACCGTGTTGAGACATCTACTGCATCCACAAAGCAAAAAGACGCGATAACCCGCCTTTCTCTCTTCGTATACTTCCCTATGTGTATATATTATGACTTTTTCGGTTTTTTCAGGAACTCCCTTGCATACCTCTATGATAGTATGTAGGGATGGGATGACTAACCCTGCTCCATTTAGGAAGTGATCCAGGCCCGAAGATCTCAAATACACAACAGAAGTGCGTACGTGAACATTTTGACATGACTTTGTTCATCCAAAAAGCTTTAAAGTTGTAAATACTTTTGTCATAACAGAAACTATTTATATTAGATTTTTTTGAATTAATGTCTATATTATTTTGTGGTACTTATAGGACTATGAATTGAATTCTTTCAATACGCAACGGCTGGATTCCATACAAATATACTCAGATGCGTACTTATTAACCTGTTAAAATTGTGTACATCGAATCCATCCTTTCCTGGAATAACAAGAAGAGATCTCAATTTTGGAAATTCAAATATTTATACAAGCTAGTGACAGAATTATGTGAATATATGTTGGGTATTGTACTATGTGCCAATATAGAAGTGAAACTGGAAATTTAAAATGTGTCACACTTAAAAAGTCGTGAGGACTGAGGAGAGGAACGTCACTGGAAATTTTTCGGGATTGAATTATGTAGGTTTGAGTTATTTTGTATGATTGTTTTACAATTAAAGGGTTACGATGTTTGTGTTCTGACTCATGACCGAATTGGGTCATGAGTCATGGAATTTCAAGTTAACCTTGGATAAATTATTTATGAGTGGGGTGTGTAAGTTGGAAAGAAGTCTGCAGTAGATGTTGTGCAATGCGATGGGGGGGGGGGGTTGTGGCATCAAGGACCAATTGAAATGTTCTTGAAAACTTGTCCTGTATTTGGGGCGTTTTAGCTTTTCAGATGCATTTTTAGTGGCTAATAATTCCATACTTGTGCTACATCGGATAGCTACCCTTTGAGTAAGAGGATAAAATGGTGTTACCAGAAATTGTCAAAAACTTGGCAGTTACATTTTTTGAGTATTACTAGCTTGGAATAGCGGCTATGGGTTCATTTGAAACAATTAGTTTGACTTGGGAAGGCACCCGAAGATCGAGGTTCGATCGTCGATCCGAGGTTGCTCATCTGCAACTGGGAGAGTAAGCCTCTGTAAGTAGGTCAATTGATTTAGTTATCTAGTAGTGGGGATTCCCGTTGCATCGTTTAGGTAGTGGTAGTAGTTTTGTCTTCAGAAATAATGAATGGTGACTTTTACCATGGGCTGTTTTGTCTTGAAGTTAATATTAATAATCATTGCGAACAGTTTCTTATTGTATATCTAGCTGCGTTCGCATTTTGGCGTTCAGAGATTTCATTTAGTTGTATTGGGTTATATGTAAATAATGAAGAATACCATTAAAATGTATTTGCTTAGAAAGCGTGTGACTTCAGGTTTAAAAAAAAATTAATATGGGCAATTACAACTGTTGGTCTGTGATGCATTAAGGACTGTGTGGGCACGGAAGTGACAGTGCGAATGATTTGTGTAATGAAGCGCAAGTGGTGGGAAAATACTTAAAAGTAAAAGATACGAGCATGCTAACCTATTTAGGATTACTTATAATGATGAGGTCGCGTTTGTTTAATTGGTAACGTTGGGTCGCAAGTCGCAAGTTGATGATTACGTAAGCGCATACAAATGCGAAACATCACTGGTGATGAGTATTTCCATGAGCCGATGAGTAAGATGTTGTGCAGACTTGATATTTAAGTGATTGTCACAATCGTGCTTGTATGTCAGAGGAAACATTAATTTTCTTTTTCCTTGATATCCTTTTGCGCTTACAGTTTCATTCGACGAGTGTTCGCCTTTCATAAACAGAATCAATATATTAGTGGTAGGAAGGCTGTTTGAGCATTTACAAATGCCGGTGAGCACCATGGACGGAGTAGCCAAAGGTAAGTTTACAGCTTATACTTTAATTATAAAAGTCACTAAATTTATGTGGGGGTAGGTCTAAATATTGTTATGCAGTTTTTGCTTATTAGAATAATTTGTAATGTGATTGTCAATGGACTTAATGTAACTATGTGTAAGCTATTGGTTCGTTTTTTACAGTCGAGGAGCAAATTGTGATGACTCCGAAATGCAAAACGGACAAATCAACCACAATTGTCATTGAAAGAAGAAGAGTTGAAGTATCTGATACAGGAAATAATGGTCAAGTTCACGTAGCAGGAGGCAATCACACAGGAATAATTATCAACAAGCAAATAGCTAATGGTGAGTGATTGGTGTATTGGTGGTTTCTTGTGTTTTTGTCTATTCCTGAGTTGATGAGATGGTGGGTGAGAAAGAAACTAAACATGTCTTTATTTTCGATCATCTAATTAAGTCAATTTAGTGTGATTTATTTATTTTAAAGTAGATTTTTTATACACTCCCGGCTCGCACTACGATGTTAACATACAAAAATTGGGTCAGAAATTATTGTGAACAGTTTCTCAACCATCTCTGACGGACGATGTGGGGAGTGAGTTAGGTATCTGTCAAGAATAATTTCTAACCAATAATTCATGTACGCTTCTATCTCTCAACTAGTCAGACAAAAAGTCTGCTCGCTAATGAATTTCATTTCTGACGATTTTTCCGCTACCTATGTTCACGAAAATTTCTGACCCTAAATTTATGTGGACATTGATATAACATTTCTGAATAGAAAAGTACGGATGCGTGGAAAATGAAAATGAAATAATTTATCACGTCATTGTCACCTGTCATTATATTTATGCATATTGTGCAAATATTGCTAACAAGCTTTATTTTCTCAGGAGCGACCGAAGAAATACCATCACAAATGTCCCTGGAGTTCAAAGTGTTTTTAATCAATTCTGTCACTAAAAAGCACACGCTAGAAAGTCGGGTGCTGCGATTTTGGTTCAGAGATGAATTCCTTGTGTCAGAGCGAGCAAAACTCTGTCAGGAGTTCTTCAAGGAGCTTGTTAGTCCGTCTGAGTTTCCTAGAGGTAAAATACGTTGCCTGCAAAGATCAGTACCTCAATGAATTTTTGGTTAGTTCAGTGCTAGTTGCAACCTCGATAATATTTAACTTCGTGTGTTTCACTATTTAGATTACGTTGGATTTATAATGAAAATCATGAAGTTAATGCAAGGTCACTATCTTGGAATTCGCAAAGTGGAAATTGAATTGCAGCAACTTGAAGAAACTGATAAGCCACCTGAAAGACCAAGTAAGTGTGATTTTAACGGACACGAAATTTTAAGTATAGTAAAATTAATTACATATGTTCCTACGTCCATTAAAATTTATGACCAACAAATGAATTGATCGTAAAAGCTTATACCTTTTAATATCGGATTCAACAGCAAGACCAGGAGCGGTCCTCATTACGCTTAGCAAGTATGGTTTTCGAAAAGGTTCGAGAATTCCAATAGTCGACTGGAATAATATTTCGATTGAGTTTTTGTTTTGAAGTGTGAAAGTGTTAAAGTAAATAATATCGTAGTTGTATGTTACTTCCAACTTAACACTTAAATTGACTTGGGAGTACCTACTAACTCTGAACTACTTCGAAGCCATTCGTTACTTAATGGTCTTGCGTTTTCCAACCGGAATTTACGCTTTTAGCTTCTTCAGATGTTTTTATTTCTTATACCTTCAACTGAAATTTTCACTGATCTGATGTAATCTTTACTCGAAATCCAGTTACTCCTATTGAATGCGTCTTAAGACTTTGGTGCGTAGCGTAGTTAATGGCCTTCTAGGGAGTAAAATTACAAAGTATTTGCCTCCTAATCAAAACATATAATATTAAATTTGATTGCAGTGTCAGCCGATGATGGAGTCTTACCTGGCGGAAAAGTGGAAGTATCCGAAACCAAGTTGCTGGAAATGATTGAATCAGCATATCCTAATCCTTTGACTCTGGTCGACATTTCAAAGTATGTTTGTAATTAAATTTGGCTTAAAATTAGTGTACAAGGTGCACAAGTTACATTTTTCCCTTGCAGGCAAGTTCAAAGTACCGACGATGAGATCAAACCACATTTGGCGAGCCTACAATCTAAAGGTCTTATTAAAACTCTGGATAATAACGCATTTACTCGGGTTGTTCAGAATGAAACACAAGTTAAGGTATGAATACATACTAAATTAGTGAAACTACTCACGGAGTTGATTCTCAATCATCAGGCTATATACTAAGTAATTTGTACAATCTAACAGATAGTCAAGCAGATGCCTAAAATTATTAAGGCAAAACAACCTACAGTAGCAATCATCACTGCTCAATATTGCGAAAAACTTGCTGTTGACGCAATGATAGATAACCCGGAAACGTTCGTTCGTTACACAACTGTTGGTAAGGAAAATTCTGCAAAAAATTAATTTATTTTCGCCTGAAATGATATTTTGGTTGCTGCATTCTTGTGGAGTTGATATGTGCACGTACAGGAGTAGCGTATACAACACAGTGTCTGATGATGATAGTAAATGGAATGTTTTCCCTGTGCAGGCGAATCTAATGTGTATACACTGGGCAACATAGGATCTCACCGAGTGGTCTCTACGAAACTGCCTAGTGTTGGACACACTCGTGAAGCAATGATTGCCGCTGGGAATACAACGACACGATTATTAGGTATGCCTATCATTTGTTAGTTTTTAAGTTTGCAAATGACGACTACTGAGCCAAAAATTGCGGTTATTAAACCAAAACGTCGTCATTAAATGCTGATCTTTATGACGATTTTTTGAGTAATTTCTGTTCTTAAACTTGATGTTGTAAATTAGTCTCAACATTTTAGAGATGTAGACCAAGTAGAATGAGAAAAACTTACCAAGTATTGCAAATCTTGATTGCAATTTAATTTACCTCTTAACTTAAGCATGATATTCCTCTTTACCATTACGCACCAATGGCATTGTAATTTTTTATGCAACCAATCACAATGAACCCAGTAATAATACATAATAAATAAATATTCACTACAGGGACCTTCCAGAAAGTAGATTTTGTATTTCTCATTGGAACTGGCGGAGGAGTTCCACATTTCACGGACTACAGTAAGCACGTGCGGCTTGGAGATATTGTTGTTTCAGCTCCGTCAGATAATCAAAAGTAATTCACTTATTTTAAAAAGTTTGCGGAAACAGTTAATCCTAACTTATTACGTGTATCATTGTGTTGAAAATTGCTGCAGGTTCGTGTACATGTACTGTGACAAAGCAACCGAGAAACCTTCGGGTGGTCTGGAATTCGAAACTCGTGGATGGATACCCTCTAGTCTCGTTCTTCAGGAAATAGCTTCGAGCATTAGGGACGAGGTAGTTAAAGTTAAATTTAAACGATGTACACTTCGACCTGTGAGCGGTAGTAACCATATTATGTGACGTTAAAGTGGTTACCTGTCTGTTTTTGAACAGTCATTTTTATGATTTCTCAGCATTCGTTAAAAAGAAGCGAATTAATTTACTGGTACATTTTGAAGTAAACTGTTTTCTTCAGCAACTAAAATAAAATCTTTCTCTGTAGGCTTCATTGACAGATGTACTAGCGAAACAATGAAGTGCAAAAATAGTTTAGCAGAAATTCAGCGAGGGTACACAAAATTCAGACATTGTAATTATGATGAATAATCTTGTCTTCGATCGCGAAATAGCATCAGAATTTGAAATTGGTCGATTGGTATGAAAATTTTAACAGACAATTGAAGGGATTGTAAACGACATCAAAAAAATTACAGTTTGGCAAGATTTTACGCTTTTTTCTTGAAGTAAGCTCTTCACAAGAAGTGAAGACTCTTCACTTGCTTTCCGTGCTTACAGCAGTAAAGTTTCGAGGTTTTTCTTGTTCCATTGTGACCACATTTGGATGTCACACGCAGGTAGTTGTTTACAGTGTAGAGTTACTTTTGTAACACCAACTTCGGCAAATGCACACACGATGTTTACAATTGTAAAATACAGGTTAGCTTACCATTCCCTACATGTTTACAAACAAAATACAGTGGGATAGATGTTTTGTGTTGCAGATCGTAGTTTGGTGGTGTACGTGCTTACAATTGTAACAAGTAATATGCTTCAGATCTTTGCCACTCGTGGCTGAATATTAGCACAGACCGTCAGGAAATATTTAACTAGTTAGGTGATTCCGATATTGCTCTATTGCAGTTGAATATTGATTGTTAGAATGATAATGGATTTTATTCATAACCAATGCGAAGTTGTGTCAAATTTCAAATTTGGAAACACTAAATATTGCAGTATCTGCTTGCAGGTACCCATGAAGATGCGCAATGGTTAAACCCATTTAAGTTACCAACATTCTTGACGTAAACTGTAATGTAAATTCATCAAAGTTGCAATTTTTGCTGTTATCACGATGTTTCTTTTAGGGAGAAGAAGAATGGGCTCAATACGTTGCACAAGGATTAAAAAATTTGAAAGAGCAGGAAGCGGACTTCGACCGTCCACCCGCTACCTCAGACAAACTTTATATGGCCATTGGAGAAAAAGACGTAATAGAAGTAGCGCACCCTACCCCAAATGAACCAATCTCCAACAAGTAATTTTTGACATTTAATTTTTCTGGCTTCGCAAAAGTATCTCAACTTATAAAGTGACTTTTCGTTGTAAGGAAAAAGCTGAAATCTCGTGTGCACTTGGGTTGCATCGCTTCTGGAAGACATGTTGCCAGGGATGATCACCTCCGGCAAGATCTAGCCTCCAGACTTGGTATCATGGCTTATGATTCTGAATTCGATTCTGTTTTGGAAAGCGTTCTTGGGAACCGAAGGGACTCCTTTATCGTTATCCGAGGAATCGCAGATTACAAAGTAAAACACGAGTTCACATATTGTAAAATTTGTTGCCGTTCAAATTAGGAAGTATCAGAAGCCGAGGCATCATTGCTCAAATCTGTAGTTTTGATTGTTGATTTTCGGCAGGATGGGACGCGTCGTCGAGACTGGCAGCCTCACGCTGCTTTAGTGGCTGCAGCATTTGCCAAAGCTATTGCTTCTAGAATGGAACCCCCAGTTGACGATTAATAGAATAAGTCTGGGAATCTTACAACGAAAAAGTGGATCATTGCAGCAGAACTCTGACTCAATTACCTTACCAGGATGTTATAGTCTCTACAACGTGAAAACAATGTTATAATGGCGGTGACCTTTCCTGTCTCCACTTCTTCTACAGTGGAAAGACTTGGGCTAACTTATGATGACCTGACGTGTATGTGGAACTTGTTTAGTACATACTAATTCTTTCTCCAGATGAATTATATAAGCAATTATAGAAACTCTAACTTCTTAGAATATACGACTCCAGAACTTGTTGTAGTTTCAGCTAGGGATTCAGTATTGCACTACTGAATCCCGTTTCCAAAACTATAACAGAAACAAAGATTTACCTAAGAATTATTCAGAATTTATGCAGATTATATCAGATCATATTATAAATCTCTATTAAGTCAAGAAGTAGATATATGAAATGCAAGGGTAATTTTGTCTATAAATTGTCTCAAATTGCTTGCATTTTGGGGCTCTGAATAATTAGAGTGAGAATACTCAAGTAACAAAATTATGATAAAACGAGAGTATATTTACGAATGTATGTTATTAGGCCGCAGCTATTTCCATTCAGACCAACAACTTGGGAAGTATAAAATTTATCTCTTCACCATTTACCTATGTAACGGAAGATATTATTATTACCTGTATAGATTAAGTCAGGATTCGGCGGTAGCTTAAGTGTTTAAAGTTAAGCGTGAGTGATTAGTAATTTATAACTATACACACTGCTCAGTTCTAATAGGGTAAATTTTGAAAAAAATCCCTTTGTCCTGTATTATTTAGTATGATATTTTGCACATCATGTGTGCAATTTTAATTTTATGTAAAGTACCTTCAGGTTAGGTTGATATCGTTATTTTTTAGATTTTTTAATCGTTTTTGTCACTTTACCGTTATCTTGCCATTGAAAATAGACTGCTTCTGTATAGTATCTTGATACTTGTTTTATATTTTTTGTCGAAACGACGGATTGGTCAATGTCAGTATTGATGTGACCATTACTTATTGTCAGTGTTACCAGCTTTTGGGTAATAGTTTGCGGGTTTTGCAGTATTGCGTGATATTGTCCGTATTCGTCTGATAGGTGAATAGCACTTGATACGGTTCGACTGAATTTCAGTCATTCCTAACAACATTCACATTTTTACCACATTGAATTCAAAGGGTAAGAAATGAATGTATAAAACTACTTTCCGGAAGGTCTTTCTCTTCATGTAGAAAATCTTTCATTGTAACTTGAGCCGCACAGTCTATCCAGTCTTTTAGTATGATCGTCAGCGTTACTACTTAGTATTATGTTTTGGCGAGTGTAAATGGGAATTTTTCGGCAGTCGTGGTAGGCGTTTTTGCACCAATAATTACATTGTACGCTTAATTTGTTGTCATAATTAACAATAATTATTTATTTATTAATTACGTTAAGTAGGAAAAGTAATGTCATCTGTTGAGTTGCAATCTCATGTAACTGTTTGTAATATGTTCAATCTGTAAACGCCTTGCGTTTGTATATTTCGGAGTATTAGCCGCAACTGTGAAGAAGATCATGAGAATTATCTTTTTCTGAGTGAGTATTATCATTAAATAGTATCTTTTTGAGCTTTTAATACCTAATGAATCTAATCAAGTCGCCGTCGTTCAAGGTAAATTACATCAGCCGTCAACTGTGTCATTTTGAGCGACTAGTTTAGTTAAATTATACGAGTTAGTGCTGATATTTAGTCATGTGTTAAAAGTCAACAAGTAATTGACGATGCTAATTAATTAAACTAAAAATAATTGAAGATTACAGTTTTTATGCAGAATTATATGATAAGTATATTTTATCTCCAAAGGACGTTATTGCATTGTGTTTTATTAGTCACTTCTTCCCTTATTCTAAATGTACTGTAGAGTATTTTTACAAGGCAAATTTGTTTTAATGCTTCTTGTTGCTTCTTTCACAAAGTATATAAATTTTCACATCGTATTACAGCGTTACCAAAAACACATAACGACAATGGCGGAAGCCGGCAGGAATTTGTTAACTAATTATTACCAAATATAGTATCATCTTCTTTCGCTCTCTAATTAGTTGTCTTTTCCCACCCGCTAATTACGTTTGATTATTTTCATCTATTCAAATAATGCACATATGGCTTCGTAATAAAGTACAACAAAAAATTAAGTTTCATATGGTATTATTACGTGTATTATTGTGAATCTCTTCTATCCTAATCACCTGTAGTGTTAAGCGTTAACTTACAAGAAATAAATTATGGAAATGGTATTAAAGCCGAACATAGCTGTTAATTTGTTCACGTCGTGCATCTTAATTCCATTTTATGCTCCAAGTTTTTCTATGATGCCGTGGTCTTCTTATATACAAACGACAAGCTCCTTTAATTTTCATGTGAAGTCACGGTACCTTAAACGAATAAAGAGAGTTGCACTGCTGCACTACAAAAAGTGCTTTTGGAGAAAACTGGAGCAAACATTACCTTGAGTTTGTCTCGTTAATTATGTATAGGTAAACAATTGAGCGGAATTGATGGCAGCATATAGTGTCTCACGTCCCCCCGCTAGTACAGCATTGCATGCGAATCCGTCAACTGACATCAATATTGATGGCAAGAGCAGCGAAAATTTTAAGTTTCACAAAACTGTATGACATTGCGATATCTGCCTGTAGTACGACTATGTAAACAAATTCCTTACTTAGAATTTGAATACTATGCATTTTTCATTGAAACAAATGTAGTCCGTTTGGCAACTGCACCAAAGAGATGAGTATGTAAGTGCGGCTTATTGAAAAGCACTACGTAATTGGGCCTTCGTGGTCCTGTCATGCTGCAAAATAATTTTTGGAAGGGAGACTATAGCTCCCAGCTCCGTTAAGAAAGAAGAGAAGCGACGTAGTGATTATAAACTGGAAGTCGTTCGAAGTAAGTAATGGCATGGATAATAAATACAAGGTGAACGTAAGGTTTGAATGAGCAGGAGGACAATCAAATTTTATCAATAATAAGAATACACTAAAAGTTTACATATCTTTGATGTATGTTTCGTTCAGCGAATCAAATCATCGTTTTTGAATGCATGTCCGTCCTTTAAGGCCATGAAAGGCTCAACATTTTTATTCATATTGATGGTAAATAATTCTTCCCAAACTGCAGCAGGAAGCTACCTGTAGTGATGCATGCATTGTATACACCGGCTTCGCTTAATGCGATAAGGGGGAATGTCACTATTGATATTGATATATAAGAACCACCAGAAATAAACAGGGTGTCATGAACTTTATTTTTCAGTCATACGCAATAAATAAACGGATGTAAAAACGAATCCCTTGCAAAGAATTGTAGTACAATATATAGATAATGTGTAAACTGTAGAAAAAACCTTATATCTACTTTCATTTTTATAAGACGACATTAAAATTCTATCGGATCGGTGATTACTGAATGCTGTAGCTGGAAAGGTCCAACGTATATACCTTACTAACGACACAATCGCCAGGCTATAAAAGGAAAAAGGGACAATCATGAGCTTTAGAAATTATCAATAAAATATTTCGCAGCCTATTTTTGATTTCACTACTTCAAGCATATGCGTTAACTAGTAAAACTGAATCGCTTACCGATGCGTCCGGGGCGATACCAACTAAAGCATCTGAGTGACTAAAAAATTCTTCTTTCAAGGAAATGACAATAATTTGCAAGTCCCCAGTTTTCTCCCGAATGTAAGATGCAACTTTGCTGATATTAGTATTGTCCAAAGCGGCATCAATTTCATCCAATACAAAGAATGGGGCAGGTTGGTAGCTGTGAGAAGTTACATTTTCCTTAAACTTCTTATAACAATGTGGTGGTCGCAATTAAAGACTCGTCAATACCAAGTGTACTAACCTGTGAATAGCGAATAGTAAAGCCAACGCTGCGACAGTTTTTTCGCCCCCAGACAAATTGCTCATGGACTGAAACCGTTTACCAGGTGCAACACAGTTGTAGCTAATTCCATCCAAATATGGTTCTTCCGGATTCTCAGGGCCAAGAATTGCTTGAGCGGACTGGTTCTGAGCCAAGGCCTAATATTACATTTAGACAGCATCACATTTACGATATCCGTTTGACTTACGTTACATCAAGTTAACTAAATCCTTGCATCATAAAATAGGGAAATTCGCTTAAGGGTTTAAATCTTTGAAACCAAAACTGAAACTTAAAACTCACTCAAACTATGACTTTCAGTTACACTTTCTGTTCTCCCTCGTTATTTTACTACTGAAGTAACGTTGCAATGACATAATATTGGACTGATCTAGTACTGATATCTTTTGTGTACTTACCTTATAAATACTGTCAATGGAGCTTGCAACGTGATCATAGCACAGCATAAACTTCCTATGCCGTTCATTTTTAACTTTTTCAAAAGCAAGTTTAGCTTGCTTGGCTCTCTTACGAACATTGTCAAACTCTTCATTGGTTTCCAACAATTTTTCCTTAGCACTCTCTAATTTCTGGGTAGCCTGAAAAATTCAAAATCAACACAAATTGAAATCCTGTTCACAAGTTATTAGTAGACCGGGATGGAACCAGTAGTACTTTCAGCACAAAAAAGTGGTACTATAATTTACGGAATACCTTCATGTTCGGAGCCTGGATTTTAACCAAATGATTGTGCAGATCCTGAAGTTTCCTGTTCAGTTGGTCGTTCGTGCGTTTGATTTCATCGTGGCTAAGTCCTTGATATTCTTCAGGTAAACTCGAGTAATCAATTCTCATCCTGTAATACAGCAGTTTACAATTTCAAGATGTTTTCTGTACTAGATACTATACCCGGTCAAAGTAAATGTAAATGAAAATCACTTGACCTCTCTTCTCGAGCATAAATGGATTGGCTAGAAACATTGGTATCAACTTCGACACTTGCATCAGGTCCATCCGTTTCCACCTCATCCAAATTGCCTCTTTTAAACGGAATGCGAATGTCGTTTATCTAAGGCCAAAATTATTATTTTATCACTTTCACCATTATCAGTTGCAATAATTGACAAAGTCCTCAATTTTTTAAATTTTACTTTGCACTGCTTCAGGAGACTGTGTTTATCACTTTTCTTCTGGTCTTGACGAGCTTCCAGCTGAGCTATTACTTTCTGAGATTGCTGAATTTCTTTCGCGGCAGCTCCAACCTCCCTTCGAGCTTTCCCAATTTCTTCATCCTAAAAGCATTTAATTATTTTATATTTTACATCATTCAAGCTTCTGTTGAAAACGACCATTTCCTGAATCGGCAAACTGTGTTTACTACTTCAATAAAAATACGTACTTTCTTTTCTATTTCCCCTTTAAATTCACTAATTTCCTTCTTCATATTTTCAAACTTCTGCAGAAGATTATCAACGTCTTCTTTCGCCTTGCGCTCTTCTGACTGCTTAAGTTGCAATGCCTCTTCTGTTTCTGATACAGTTTTCTCCCAACGGGCAACATTTCCGAGTACTGAGAAAAAATGTGTACAATTATTTACGCAGCACAGCGCACCTCCAAACCATTACCACATTAATCGAAGGCGACGATGATTAACTGCAGGAAAAAACTCTTAGATTTGAAGATACATACCACTTTCTTCCCTCGATTGTTCAAATTCTATTTGTGACTTTATTTGTTCCTTCTGGTTCTGGAATTCTATTCGACGTTGTTCGCGCTCTTGTTGAGTGCTGAAGTCGCATCGACAAAACAAAAATTAGAAAATCTTATCAGAGAATTTCAGTTAAAATACAGATAACTACACATTAATTGAAAATTACCGCAGCTCCCTTTCTTCATACTGACGAATATTAGCCACCTTAATTTCTTTGCAGAAATTTTTGAAGCATTCATCCTCAATGGTGTTTAGCTTGGTTTTAACTGTTTGGATAATTTCATCTCGTTTAGCGATGCTTGCTTCAATGTCTTTGATTTTAACCTGCAAAAGATTTGTGTTGTAGTTACATCTGTAGCAGGAATTCGGAGCAATAGTCTCACTCAAATCTAACCAGCGAAAAACGTTTGCGTATTAAAATACAACATAACACGCTAAAACTTACATTGACTTCATCAAGCTCGCTTCTCACTTTCTCTTGTTCTAATTTCAACGTTTGAATTTGCTTCATCTGTTTTCAAACAAATTGCAAATGTCAATAAAATAATGAATTATAACATGAAATTGTGTGACACTAACAAAACTGAAGTTTTTACCGTCGTTTCCTTATCTCCTTTTGCATACTTATGCCGGGTTTCTAACCCCGCAATTTGCTGCTCCACAGTATTTAATTCGGATTCTTTTCGGGATTTCTTCATAGCCTCTCTAAGTTCCTCACTTATGCGATCCTTATCTTGCTTTAATTTAGTCAAATGCTTATCATCCCAACGTTGGGCCTTTTTCAAGAGATCCATGGTTCCTCCTGACATTATTCCAGATCTTGTAAAGAAGGTACCATCCAGTGCCACAGCCTATAAATAACATTTTTAAGTACGTTTTAACATACTTAAAAATAGTTTTAACTATCCCACCAACATTTGCATTCAACGATGTATGTCCGAACTTACATCAAATCGCTGTCCTGCTTCCAAATCATACGCAACTCTGTTTGCATCTTCTTGAGTTTCACAAACAAGAGCATTGTTAGTGCAAAATAGTACCGCCTTTTGAATTTCCTTCGGTTTAAAATCCAAAATGTCGTACAAAAGGTGGACATTAGCTGGCTCACGAATATTCCTATGCATTAAAACCAAATACATACAATCGATCTATTCTGAGCAAAATAGGAGCTTTATTGAAGTCTAACAGACTGAAACATAATGCCAAAAATTGTTAATGTAAACCATACCTTAATCGTTCCCGAATAGGTTTCGCTTCAATGTTATCCAGGGGCAGGAATGTTTCTGGCTCCAACATTTGTTCCTTGAGGTACTGAATGCACGAACGAGCAGTTTTTTCAGTATCAACGACAATAGCCTCCATATATTTTCCCATAACCTTTGTCACTGCAACTTTGTACTTGGAATGCCGCGGGTGACACATATTAATCATCCTATCGTACTGTAAACAATAGCAACGTCGTATTTGTGGTTACTTAGCTTCTTCCTGAAATCACGAGTTTAAAAAACATTCGTCATACCACTCCAACAAAATGATTCTTGAAAGTTTCAACAATCTCCTGCTTCTTTTTACGTCTAGCTTCTTCGTGTTTATCAACCCGAGCATCACCCAGCTTCATATTTACGTCATCCAATTTACTCTGATGGGTCTGTATTTTCTCTGCACAGAAAAAGATGATGATTCCGTATATCTGTTGCAATGTATTTGTTAATCTTACAATTAATTCTCGAATAAAATATACAACTGTATTACCTTTAGACGCCGCAACTTCCGTTTTGAGTTCATTACGTATACGTCGCTGCTCATCAAGGTAAGTTTCATTGTGACGGATGTGTTCAGAGAGTTTCTCCACACGTTTCGTCGCCTCGGATATTTCGTGGGTGAGCTGTTTCTGCCGAGCATCCAGATCTGCCTTCTGTCTCGAGAAACTATCGAGGGCTTCTTGATCATCTTTCTGCGCTCGGTTGATCTCACTGAGTTTAGCCAATTGGGTTCTACTTTTCTCTTGTACTTTCGATTTTAATTCCCAATACTCCCTTAGCTGCAAGCATTACAAATCCACATATTAGCAATAGAGATTTCAATATTTACAATATAAAAATAGTCAGTTTGGGCCGTACCTGCCTATCACCCAGAGTGATATCTTCACCTTGACTTTGCGACTCAGATGCTGTTCGCTGTAGATATTCCTTCTCATTGGCTTCTATCTCACGAAGCTGGTTTCGAAGTTCTTCAACATCCTTTTCATGGGCGTCTTTAGCCTGCACATGATTTAACATTCAATGATTTCCATTATTTGGATAATTACTAAGTGAGATGCTCTTAATCAACAACTGCACAACATAGCATGATGGGGTTATACAAATGATAGCAAAAACTACATTAATTCTACACATGAAAAGCAATGACAAACAACTATACCTTGTTGGCTTGATCAAGAGATTTTTTGCAATTCTCTAATTTCTTCTTAATATGCGCTACATTTTCTTTCGCCTTAATAAAGTCGGGTCTCCTCGCATTGAGTTCTCTTTCCTGGAATTACCAACGCAAACAATTTAGGGTGTCTCTCCACTTAACGTAGAAATAATAACAGTAGACTAGCAAGTTTCTCCAGTTTACCTTTTCCCTTTGTCCACTTTCCTTCGCTGCTAGATCCCGATTAAGATTTCCCAACTCTTTTTTCTTTTTCTGAAGCTCTGCATCCATCTTATCCTTCTTGGTTAAAAGCTTTTCTGAGTCTGACCGCTTGCCTTTAATTTCCTCTTCCAAACGCTCGATTTCTTCCTCCGCACAGTTCAATTTAAATAAGTGTAACTGAATCTCCAAGTCTCGCTGTAGATTCGAAATTACAAATCAGTTCAGCATGGGTTAATCTGAACCCTACTACTTACTACTTCAGTTTAACTCAACTCACATATTCATCCTTCAAGCGCTGGTATTTCTCCGCTTCTTCCTTCTCCAACTTCGCCTCCTTACGCTCAGCAGCAATACCCTTCTTCTTCAGGTATGTAAACTGCGTGTCCTCTTCCGCTTTCAACATTTCAGCTTTCGTCCTTTCATATTCCTCTTTGAGAGAGCCAGAACTAAAGAATTGAAAAAAAAACAGGTAACTTTACTGAACTTAAACCGTCCTTCCAAACAAAATCGAGCAACTAACCCACTAATTTCTTCAAAAAGAGCAGTTCTCTCCTTGGGATTTTTCATTGCAATCGTTTCAACTGCACCTTGAAACACAAGGAAGTTCTTTGCCTTGACATTGATACCCAACTTCTCCAACTGATTTGAGTACTGTTGCTGACCAACAATCTAGAAATTCAAGCCGCACATGATTTCTGACATTTTCATAACCAACGTTCACAAGAAATTGCAAAACAGCTTACATCTCCATCAATTCTATATTCCGATGATGATCCTTGCACTATCCTAGTAAATTTCTTATCCACCCCACTTTCCAGCTTAATAATAGCCGTTACAGATGCTGTTCGAGCAACGGGTTGACCGATCGATGCCCCATGTATCAAATCGCTCAGCCGCTTCACTCGCAGTGATGAGGTTTTCTCCCCCATAACAAAACTTATGGCATCCATAAAGTTTGACTTTCCTACAATCATTTAGATCTCATTTAAATTAGAGTTTTACCAAAACATCCATATCCTTCAAACTCTTCGTCCACTTTCGAATCCTATATGACAATTCTGACTTCCGAGAATAATTTTCAAATATCAATATTCATACGCTCTTCTTCCCATTTTCACCCCAAATCCTACCCATTTCAACAATAAGCTTTAAGTTTCCAACTTATAGTGTCATAAAAATCCAGAAATCACACTTTACCTGATCCATTGGGTCCAATCACAGCCATGAAGGGTAGCAAAGGACCAATTTTAACAAATCCTTTGTAGGACTTGAAGTTTTCAACTTCGATATGTGTCAACGTGCCCGGCATGATGTCAGCCGGTTATTTCCTTCGCTGAGACCTTCGATCCGATAATTAAGTCACAGTTTAAAATTTATCCTTAAAATACAATCACACAGCATGTATGTAATTCGGAGGGAAAATCGTCACTGCTCCTCATCCACTACCAATATGTATCTACAACAGTCTGTTTAGTAGTATGTCTTCACAGGTAAAACTTACCCAAAAAATGTATTCTTTCCAACTGAAAACTTGAAAACCAAAACTGGCGCGGACTTTTTCGACGACGCTTCCCATTCAAGGGCTCCGTGTGGACCATGCACATATTACGTTATTTCAGGGATGCCTAACATGCTACAAACCTTTAACCTTTCCCATTCGTAAAGCTTAGCTCTACCGAGCTTCACACTCCAGCTTTAATTCCCTAACGTTCTACGTAGTTAGCCCCTTTTCGGAATTCTGTAATTTACATCACACGGAAAGGTTTTATGGTCCCTGCAGATGGCAGTTTAGTAGCCATCTTAAATTTTGAAGCTTGAAACAAGATCAGTGATATATCTTGTACGTTCATTTTCAGACGCGAGCTTACCACTCGTCGTTGTTTCCATTGTAGGGGGTCGTCCATTATCCAGACATTTAAACAGCTTCAACAAAATGTCCCTTTTGATCGTTAGTATACAATGCAATGCAAGATATTGATTACACAACAGCGCGCTTTGCAATTTGTAAATGATGACAAGTTATATTATTTAATATTTGTGATGAGCAAGCTCCGAAGCACAAGAGAGATGCATACGTTCAAGACATGTGTACTTGAACTTTTGTCAAAGATGCTGGACCCTGAAGATAAATTTCGTGAAATTTTGTCTTTGCAGACTATGGATAGTTGAAGTTCGGGGAAAATTTTTACATATAGCTTACTATGTAACTATGTATTCCAACCAGCCATTTAAATCGTACAGAGTGACGACAACGTAATGACGAATAAGTAATTTTAGTTTTTAGATGGTACTTGCTCTTGATGCTTAGAACAAATCAATCTACATCCTTTTTATGATTTAAGTGGAATGTGCTGAATTTAATGAGGGAATGATGGGGAAATGCGCTAAAAACGTTTTTCTTGAAAGTGCTAATTTTGGCATTGAAGACATGGTAAAATCTATTTTGTAAAATTATATGTTCTTTCGTCGATTTGCATGAATACATGTACAGCAAGGGAAAACCTTGTTGATAAACAGTACTGACGGGAACAAAACGATGTATTATTCAGTATTTCAGTGCGGAGTAAATTGACTTTTACATTTTCCACGGGTTTACCACTTCAACAAGTATAACTGAGATTTTAAAAAGTTTTACTGAATACTGAGCTAATTGTCGAATGTTCCAGCAATAACTATTCAATATCAATGATTAAATAGTCTTCAGCTTTTTGCCATTCTTAAAGGTATTGCGCGTAGGTTTTATTCGACGAGCCACAACGCGACTTTCAGTCACCTAAAAAAAATTTCAGTTGCTCGTCTGATAAGTTGCGATCAAATTTTGTGAAATACATCGCTATAAAGCTTAGGTCTCCTATTGTAATTAATGGCAAAGATATCAGGCAAAGGACTTTGAGGAAAAATGCCCAACATTAGTTTGTAAGGGACGGGACGGAAAGTCGCCTATTGATGATAACATTTACAGTCTCCAGATTTCTTTAACCGCGATTTTTTTCTGAGCGACTTTTTCAAAAGTCTTTGAGCGATTGCGACTAATTTTTGGGCAATGCGCAACCACCTTTATTGTAAACTTGCGAGCGGAGAGAACTATGTATGAACGGACAAAGCCATTAATCAAACTATGTATTAAGTTAAATGTTGTGGGCTGGAAAATCTTATTACCAGCCTAGTGCATGATATCCAAATGTCCTCAAGTAAGTACCAAAAGATTGCAAAGAAACAATTGGAATTAGATACGATGTTCGGAAAATTGCCAGAATTTAAACACCATGCTGCTACAAAACAATTTTATTGCGATTAAGTCGGTTTCCTGAACAGTTGGCCTCTTTGCTGAACTGTCTGCTGAACGTTGATGGAAACTCGCTACAGAGTAAGGAATTTAAAAGGCAAAATTTGCTGAACCCTTAACTGCAAGATATATTGTAAAATTTGTAAATAATTGTGTGGGTGTATAGTAGTGTAGTAGTGTAGGTGAACACCTTTGTGTATATACTCAAGCAGACTGTCTATACTCCCTACTCCCTGTCCTCAAACTCATGTTATTAGGATGGATGGGATGTGTATGTGTAGCTTCGTATCTGTAAGTGCACTTGTCATTAGGTGTAAGGTTTAAATTTAAAACGCTTGGAGTAACTTATGCTGCTTAGCTCGTGCTGATATTTTAAAGCCACTAGGAATTACGTAACTCATGTTCAGTGTGCTTGCGTCTCTAATATGCTCTAACTCTTCCAGCCATCATAGCAAGAAGTACATGTAATCATAAATATAGTCGGTTAAGGGTCGTATTGATTCGTGTGAAGCAAGCCGGAGAGGAAATATAAAATTAAAAACCAACTTCGCTATAGGCAAAGAGGAAAAGTTTAAAGAAAATATTGTCTAATTCTGCAACCACACAGATTCTTGTGGTATGAATGAATGAAGTAACAGCAAATGAATGGTGCACATGTGGAACCCTTTCTTACAGTTAGTAGTTAAAATACAGTCTGACTAATCTGACGATGCTTGTCCTTTAAGACGAGGTGTAAATCACAGAGCTTTGCTGCAGAAAAATATTGAATTTTGTGTCTTATTTTTTGGTTATAGGTAACCAAGAGTCGAACGCATCTGCTCTAAAGGTACAATTTACTGGGTAAAGCTTGAATTTCCAAAAGAAGATCACAGTAAGTGTAGTCACTGCGCCTCTTAGCAGTAAATTTGTATTTAAATACGATATAGATCTTGAGAATAGAAGCTGAGTATGCATAGGGAGTGAGCGCATATATGAGTAAGGTTGGGTTGGTTTGTTGCATGTGGGTTTCTACTTGGAATCTCTCGAGATTTTGGGCCTGTTGATCTGTGCGAGCTGTAGAGAAAGACAAAAAATATGGGCCAAGCCCGTGTGTGCAGTGGAGAGAGCGAATGGGTGAAGGTGTGTTGTATGTACATATTTCTACAAGCTTTTGGCCTTTACTTCAGCTGGGAGCAGTGCATAAATGTTATTTCGCCTTGTCTGAGCTCTGAGCTGATCGTCGCTTTTGTAAACATGATCACTGCCATATAATCAGGACGGAATCGTTATTTCACCCGCTTATAGTATACTTCTGCTTTTAAATTGTGACAAAATTTTTATTTCAATTTATTATAATAATGGAGAATATTTTTCAACCACAGTGGTGTCGTGAAGGAAATCTCTTACAAGTGAGGCTATGGTTGGAAGACACGGAAAATGACTTGAATCAAGGGTGAGGATTTATTATCTATTTAACTTTCAGCCCATTTTTCCTTTAACTCTTTAAAGAATTTATTAAAGCATAACGTGGAGAAAAAAGTGACTCCTACCATCAAAGCATTCTACCATGCGGTTTTCAGAGCGGAAGTTCGGTCAAATTTTTGATAAACAAATGTTTAGTTAGTTCAATTCTCGCATTAATATTATAATTGTACACATCATTGAGTTCATCAAGTTGTGTCCTTTTTTGGAGCACGACGTCACGAGGAAAGTGTAGGTGGATGAAAAGAAAGTTAGACGGTCTGGTTTTTTTGAATTGCATTATCTGTAGGCCTCCCACTATGCTCGATTTATTATACAGAGTTTTTAAAAAATTTCTCCTGTAACTTTGCCTCCAAACGTGCTGTGATTTAAAATATTTATTTAGTACCTTTAGTTTCATCTATACAAGTGCCTGGTGTACACTGTGTGCCTATGACAGTTAGTAAACAAGGGAGAAAGAGCTGTTTTTTTCTATCTTCCAAATTATCGCTTACTTTCTTTTTCTGCTTTTGTGTAATATTTAAAACAGCATTGCTCTTTTATGTATGGTAAATAGGAGAGTTAGGATATGCTTATCCGGTAATTGCTGCAACCTGATAAGAAATGCTGTCTTTCCCAGTTGATGTTTCCTTCGAATGAAAGTAATGAGATTTTCCCCTGATTAGTGGTTTTGTTTTCAAATGCTTTTTGTGGTAATTAGATAAAAGTGGGACTATTTTTAATGTTATTATTTATGGTGTTTGTCGTAAACCGCTGGAAAAAATTAAAAGAAACGAGGAGGCTTAGGGACACATATATTTATCTAAAGCTTAGAGAATTAAAGTAAATAATTTGAAATCAAACGATAAAATTTTTGTAAAAGTTGTGCTAATAAGTTACCATTACCTAAAGAATTCTAGTTAAGTCGTAAAGGTTGGAATGTGTCAAGTGGTAGTAGTATGAAAGGATGATGTTGCGTACATATACGAACGTGTCATTGTTTTCTTTTTATGAATATGCCCACATTCCTTCTTGCAAGCATAACTGTACTGTAAACAAATAAATAGTTCACACTAGCTTTCTTCCCCATGTGTTACTGTTAATACCTATGTTGAACGAAATGAATCAATTTGACATTACAGGGACGATCATGGATTCAGCCCACTTCATTGGGCAGCAAAATATGGGCAGCATAAAATTGCGGAATTGTTGATCCATCGAGGTGCTCGAGTAAATGTAGTTAATAAAGGAGATGACACACCATTGCATCTGGCGGCGGCTCATGGTCATCATGATGTCGTGAGATTGGTGAGGACTCTGCAAAGTTTTTCTCTAAATTTTTGAGCAAATAGAATAAATGGGAATTTATCATACCCTTGCTCTTTGAATTTTAGTTGCTTCAAAATAGAGCTGAAGTAAATGCTATAAACGAACATGGGAATACTGCTCTTCACTATGCTTCCTTCTGGGGTTACGGTGATTTGGCGGACGATTTGGTGTCAAAATTCGGGGCCTTGGTTGCAGTCACAAATAAAGATGGAGAGACACCCTTGGATAAATGCAAGGGAGCGCTGTCAAGTCGTTTACATGGTAAATATTGCGTTGTATTTTGTTGCTTCAATTGTTGATAACGACTGTAATTATTATTGGCTTATGTTTATAATTAAGAAAGGAATATCAGTTCTAAGCAGGGCAGGGAGGTCCACTTTTTTCTTAAAAGCTTCGAATTTTATGGGCAATACTAATTTTTTGCAAGGAGTAAGCAACATTTGGTTAAAATTTTAACGAACTTTTAAAGTTCTAATCAGTGGATTAAGTTGGAAATAAATAGTGGAGGGAGGGTACATAGCATTATTACATTACTTATACCTCCCGGATTATTTTCCGTACCCTATAGTTCCGCCGCCATTAGTGCTAAAGTATGGTGTTCTGTCTGAATGAGTGTTACCCAAAGAGATCTAATTAAAGCATGATACGAACAGAGGTCCTAAGTGTCAGTGGCTTCAATGGATTGAATTGATTTGATCTTTATTTATAGACAAAGCAGTGGAAGCAGGACAGGATTTGAAGAAGATCCCGTACAAAGACCAAAGCTGGCTGGGACTCAAAACTCATAGGAGTCGTAAGTGTTTGCTTGTTTTTTCTTCTTCATCAGTACATTGATATGGTGTTGATGAGAAGCGTGATGCGTGTAACTCTTTTGGTTTATGTGGACTGAAGAATGTTGTTTCATCTAGGGAAATATGCGGATGAGCAATTTAGTACATGAGTGCAATGATTTTAATGGCAAATAATTCTTAATTTAAAAAATACTAGGAGATGCGACACTTTCAAGACACAAGGGCATCAATGTAAAAGATCTAGCTCTTACTCAACAACTGTCAGAGTCGGCTTCAAGTCAAACATGGAAGGGACGTTTTCAAGGGAATGAAATTGTCGCCAAAATTCTTATTTTACGCGAATGCACACCTAGAATTTCTCGTGATTTCAATGAAGAGTTCCCTAAACTTCGGTAGGAATCAATTTCACGAACATGCAATAGAAATATATTCAGATTGTTCTGTATATTTTAATTTAATGTATTTAACGTATTTGTGTATTCCACAGAATTTTTTCACATCCCAATATTTTGCCAGTAATTGGAGGCTGCAATGCACCCCCAGACCTTGTTGTTATAAGTCAATGGATGCCTTTTGGATCCCTTTACAACGTACTTCATCAGAGTAGCAACATCGTCGTGGATTCTGCTCAGGCTTTGAGATTTGCGTTGGATATTGCAAGAGGCATGGCTTACTTTCATAACCTGGAAAAATTCGTGCCTAATTACTACTTAAATAGCTACCATGTTATGGTAAGAAAAATATGTATTAACTGTCAATACTTTCGTTTCACTAAGGTTTACTTATCCGGCCGAACCTTCCGTTAATGAGTGTTTCTTTTGTTTAGATTGATGAAGACTTGAGTGCCAGAATCAGCATGTCCGATGCCAAATTCAGCTTTCAAGACAAAGGAAAATATTACCATCCGGCTTGGATGTCTCCTGAAGGCAAGCCTATTTTACTACTGGCCACGGAACTCTGAATGATTTACCTTATTCAAGTTTCTATCATTGATTTACTACGAAAGAAAAATAATAATTGTATTGGAATTTAATTTGTTTGTTTATTTTTGCAGCTCTTCAAAAGAAACAATCAGAGATTAACATAAAAGCGGCCGATATGTGGAGTTTTGCAATAATTCTGTGGGAACTCTCTACCCGGAATGTACCTTTTGCGGATCTCAGCCCAATGGAAGCAGGAATGAAGGTATATTTTGAGTAGCATTGGTCTGGTGAAATGAATTGAAATTTATTTCCTGACAAACCCACAGTTAAATATGGAAAATGCTTTCAATTTGACAGATTGCTCTTGAAAGTTTGAGGGTACCGATTCCACCTGGAACATCACCACATATGGCTAAATTGATTCGAATTTGCATGAATGAAGATCCTGGAAAACGTCCATCTTTTGATATGATCGTCCCAATAGTCGAGAAAATGCAAGCTCATACAAATTAAACCACATCTACGATCATTTTTTGTACATGTAAACGAACATGTACAGTTGCGAATCCCCTGTCGAAATTGTACGTATGCGATGATTTAATTTCTTCAGTGAGACACTGTTACTAACAAGAAGGAACAAAATATAACTTAAGATCATATAGCTAACTTGTCACAGGTTGATCCTCTAGTGTAGAATTTCTGTATCGTCCAAAAATCCTAAGTATGAGCTTGCAAAAATAATTTATTATTTACAACCGAGTTCATGAACAGCGAAGTACGTACAAGAGATTGAAAATTAAAAGTTTAGGTTTTTTGTACTCCGAATGCTTCACTCCTGCAGCCGGACAGAAACTATTTGGAAAAATCAAGCCGTGTTCATTTATGTGAACCCAGAGATGATTATTTGTGCAGGAGGATGTCATATAGGGGTAGTAATACTTTTACCCGTGTGTGGTTCATGTTTCTATAGGAGCGGTAATTCCATTTTTACGTGCCAATCTACGCTAAACGCTACATTAAATGCAATTTTAGTCAACACACACTAACTTAGGTTTAAAACCCGTCGAGAATGTCTATATACTACTGATATGGAGGCCTTCAAGAGAAATAGCATTTAAATGCCCTCCAACGTTTGGAGCATGTTTTTGACAAATTCTGAGATTTATTAAAACTTACTAGAAGAAGTTCCTCTTCAAAAAGGGGAAGTTTCTATGAGCCCACAATGTGTAAGGAAGAAGGAAGGTACTTCTCCCACTCTAACGTACCCTATTCTAGTTGTGCCTTATACAAAGTTAAAAACACAAAAATATCTTTCCTCCACTCCAACAAGTTTTAACTTTTAATTTGGTGGCTATTGTCATAAAGTATTATGTATGTGCACATGTTAAAAGTAAATACTTCATCACTTTTTGAATCTTCAGAAAAAAAGTATTCTCAGGGTATTTGGTCGAGATTTAATGTATATTTATGTGCTGACATACTCGGAGCCAGAGCTACAGTGCTATGTAAATTCTACCATAATGATGATGCTACTTTTTTGGAACAAAATTTTACAAACTTTGAGCATTATTACTGCAACTTATTGACAAAAATTAGCCAGTTCGGATATCGTACTGCACCTCCTCCTTATTATGTAGTCTTAGAGACAAAAGTGTGGTGAATTCTTATCCTTTGTTTATGTTGTCATAAGGAAGAGAAACAATTTAGTAACATGTAACATTAGTTTACATACTCGGAACATACACAAAATACACTTGTAAGTTTCGAGAGCTTTTTAGCCTTAGTAAGTTATTTTGACTTGTGCCGTGGGTGCCACTTATGCTCGTACCTTATGTTTTTTTTCTCTTATATCTATTATATTCCGTCATTCTTTCCAAAAAAAGAGTATTAAGCAGGAGGACGCGTGAAGCATACATAAGTTTAGAATACATATATACTTGACTTGTATTTCATATTCAAAAAATGTTTGGTTACGAATGTTTGTAAACCTTAAGATGCTGAATGGCTGGCATTTGAGCTATACTTGGATACAAAAACAACAGTGTAAGCCATCAACTTCTTAGGTCATTCAAAGTTAATTTGTGTGAATTTACTTCTCCCCTCCTTCCTCATCGTTCCTCAAAAATCAAACAGAAGAAGGCAACTTCGAGCAAAAAGAGGAGGTTTCAACACGGAAACTATGCCATAGGGAGTAGTGTGCGTTACATTATACATTAGCTACATATAGTATATCTTTCACCATGGTAAATACGAGTGAGCTTGTATTTTTACATGTCATGTAGTGAAATACTGAATGTTTTTGAATGTCGCAGCTCATCTGGCAATATTTAAGAATCATGATTGAAACAGTTTTGGATTTTTAGTTAATTAGATTGACCTAACTCACTCGATTTTATTCCCCTAAAAACCTCATCATGTATGGGGTAAAATGGGGACAAAACTACATCTAGCTAGACAGTATATAACAGACGAAAGCTAAAAGTCGTAGAGACAGGCGTGGATGTGTATATTTATTGTAAATGGTTACAAAGGGTTTGACATTAATGGAAAGATTTGATACTGAATAATAATAATTAAGCGGAAGTACCATAGCTACCTAGCACATATTTACAATGCTTTTTGCAAACAAAAGTACGTATACTTTGTTTGTATATAGGGCCTATTGTATTTACAATGATCACTCATCACTACTATACGAAAGCATATATAGACAGCATAAGGATAAAAAAATAACTACTTACTTTGTGCTAAGGGTATAATGAAGACTTGACAGACTCAACTAAAGTTACAAATCTGGGAATATTTTGAGAAAAGCATAATGTACTCCAAAGATGTATTATTAACAAGGTGCTATAGAATAGAAATTAAATTACACTGAACTATTGAAGCTGCCTTTGCCGTTGCAATTATATGTCTGTATAGTTTTTAAGACTCTTTTTGTTAAAGCTAGATATTTAAAAGTAGACTACTTATTGACGTGCCTATTTGAAGGTATTGTATCTGTCCGAAAATAAAAAAAATCAATGTTACGAGTATATATTTATGTATAAGGTATTTTTCTGCATTTTATATATGTATCAATATTTACTTGCTCTTTTGAAGGTGTAGAAGTATTGGAAGGTAAGGAAGTGTAGCCCTAGGAAAGCGTATATGTTTGATGTGAATGTAGTATATTTTGCAAGTCAATAACTAACAGTTTGTAATCAATGAATGTGAGAATAACATGCTAATTATAATTTAATCTTAATGGGTAGTTGTGTGTATGTATTTGATTATCGTTGGCAGTACGTCAAGTTGCTGCTGCCATATTCATTTGGACTAATGTAAAAAAAGGCAAATTATCTCATTTGAACGACACTGAGTATATATAGTCAGTTTGGTTCATGCAGTTTCGCTCCGCAGTCGTTTCAGTGGATTATGAAACTTTGCTCTTGATGTATGTATATGTAATAAAAAAAATTAATAAAATCGTAGTAACAACACTACATTGACACTTATTTGTTATCATTATATACATGATGTTGAAGGGGTGAGCATGAAATAAATTCTGCAAAATTATCATGGAATTGCTGCAAGTATGCGTAGTTTATTACATGTTATTGTTGCTCCTCGTTCAAAAAATTTCCCAAAGAGCCCTTTTAATGTTTCCTCGGAAAAAACATGTATAAACATTTAGCTTTCCCCATGTTATTCTCGATATTGTAAAGCGCTGACTTCCATTCCCTTGACAGGGCCCTGTCAAATATTTGATAAACAAGGGAGCCTTTTGAACTCATATTTTTTAGGGCTGGCTCTGAGAAATGACTTGATGAAAAAAAATCTTTTTGGAAGGATGCAGGGAATGTGGGAGACAAGGCTTCAGATTAAGCCCCAACGGCAACTTGTTCATGTAGAGGATTTTCTATACGCTTCCGGAAACTCACTCACACAGTACAAGTGCATGTGCATGAGCCAACTGAAAATCGTGTATTTATTAGATGTACGAAGGAAGTTGGGAACCTTTCCATAGTAAAGTTTGGGAAGATGCGGAAAATAATTTGTGTTGAGCTTTAAACTGGATTAATTGGGATTGAATAGAGTGGTACCTAGAGGGAATAAAAATGATTAGGGAAAAATGCAATGAGTTAGACACTAATGAGGACTTTGGGGTATATATGCTGATAATGGAAGAAAATGTTCCGAGTTTGTGAGACACATGTGAGTTTTGTGAGGTTAGGGTTAGAATCACTTTTGATTGATATCTCATATGAAATGTTATAATTTGTAGTGAGTCGTCTATACATCAATATTGTAACACGAGGCTTTACCACACTCCATGGGCTTGAGAAGAGTTTTCCATTGATTGTAAGTACTATACACACTATGAAGACTATGTGTGCTCTTTTGAGTGAAAAGGAAAAAGAGAAGACGAAGGCGACAAGGAGAAGAAAGTTTTAGTGTGTGACTGAGTTGGTTTGATTTGCTGGCAAAATACATAAAAGATAACTGGATACACCCTCGGAGGATTACATGTTAGGTCTCGCAAAAAACTCAAGTCTCTCAATAGTTAAGATTAGGGCGATGACTCTAAATATAGGAGCGAAGATGTAAGCTAAATATAAAACTGATTTTTCAGCCGAAAAGAACCCCAGTCATCACCAAGGCTCCAAGTGTTCATACTCACATTCTTGATTCTGATGATGGTACATCATTCAAGTTCCCTTATTCATTTGGCGTCATTATCTCGTCAAATTATTGTTGAGAGTCTTTTCTATTAAATGAGAGAGATCATAAATTTTTTTCCAGTTTCCAAGATATCATCAAATACCACATAGTTCTGTACACACAATCAACATTCTTACTTTTTCACTTTCCCCACCACCAACCTCTTTCATTGTCAGTGAAAATACTCGTGATTTGGAGTATCTCAAGACACAAAAGCCGTTTTGTTGACATCAGCTCCACACACACGCTGTTTACATAGAGACAACAAAGGAAAGGAATTCCTTTTCTTTTTTTTACCTTTTTTGAATAATTCATCATCATAAACACAACTACTTCATCACATTTCTCAAGAGTTTTTCCTGTACAGCACTCATCGTCAGTTCACAGTACATTACTCTGCTCACGTGTAAAAACGTGCTTGCAGTTCCAGCAATGAAACCTTCAATTCTTTTGGCTCTTGGACTTTTACTGTTCATCTCGTTGACAGGTAGACATTTATCTACTATTCATATCTTAAACTTAAGGAATTGGACTTGTTCCTTTTGCTTTCACATTCACACTTCAAACTTGTACACTTGAATGCCTCCGAAGCTGAGTACTGTAGACTCTGTATGTATACTTTACATTCAATACTTTTCCTCTCTCTTTAAAAGCCAATGCTTGAATGGCAGATGCGGAAGACCGCATCTCAGTAATTTTCCAAAGACGTAAAAAATTTTTTACAACCAACTTATATGAACTCACTGGATTTTTTAATATGTAGATACGCATTTAAAATTGTATTTTTCAATGAGAAAAACGCATTTTTATTCGGCTCTCAAATTCTATGTAATAATACTCATTCCATTTAAAATTATGAAGAGTTTTAATTTTGTCACATAATTGAAAATAAGCATGTCCTTAAGTTATATGGACATATTGAGCTCAAACTGTTAAAATGTGGGAGTTTATATAGAAGAAGTGTGTATGAGAAAGGAGTATATATGTAATATATTAGTGTATTAGATGACTAATGGCGACGGTTCATTTGACAGTTGACAATGCCAACTCGTCTCCGGCGTCTCAACGAACTCACAAAAGTCGGCAGCGCAGCCCATCATCAGCTCCTCACAATAATCGCGTACTTGACTTGTCCAGCAAAAGGTTGGTTCGTTTATGTTTATTTAATCTATAGCCCACATATCATGTGTATCTCTATACCATTTAAAAGATCCTTGTCAAAAATCATCGGGTGAGAATCCCTTTTACTTCCAACGACCCTCTTGCTTGTAAGCTTCTCATTCATCCCATCACATTCTCCACCGTGATTTATCCTTTAAGTTTCCACGCATG
This sequence comes from Spatulosminthurus flaviceps, assembly GCA_034693705.1. Lineage (NCBI taxonomy): Eukaryota > Metazoa > Arthropoda > Collembola > Symphypleona > Sminthuridae > Spatulosminthurus > Spatulosminthurus flaviceps. Next base: position 4,581 of record JAQFXU010000141.1, on the reverse strand, counting down.
GGATTTTTTTTAGTTTTATAAATGGATTCACAGCTATTACCTAAGCCTAGAAAGAATCAGAAGTTTCTTCTAGCAATAAATCTTCAAATTAAGTTCAGCTCTCCGTAACTGCATCAAGATTTTTGCTAATTTTTTGTTCATACTTCATTGGAAGAGAGCAATCCTTCAGTCAGGGAATGATTCATTGGAGTTTATTCCGGTATGAGTTGTTAATATCTTCAAGTCTGTTCCTATCATTGCTCCACTTATTCACCCGCATCGTTCGTGTCAGGAAGAAATCATTAGCAATCCAATGAAAACAAGCCAATGTTTAGTATCAGTTGTTTTCTACTCATCCTTGGAAACTCTTGAATATCATCAGTTGAAGGAAAAAATCTTTATCTGTGTCATCATCTTCAATGTGTAACTATTTGCAAATCATATAACCAATAGCTGTCCAGGATATAGTGGACATATATATAGCTCATGAATCCAGACTAATTACTGATTAGGTTTCATGGATTATGTAAACGACCCTGTCGTACGTGAGCTATTAAGCATGCACCAAAATACAAGGCATTTATTACTATTTTAATGGCAACTTGCCGCTGCTCTTGTAGATATTTAATATTTAATTTAGCCTTCAATTATATTTTTACCAATAAAGTGTTAAGAAAATAATTTTTAATATTGCCGACGCATTATGCTTCATATCCAATCGTTCAACTGAAAATATTATACAATGAATAACTTATTAGAAAATTCGGAGAGATTTTTTAAGCGGCTAGGCAGTTTCATGAAACAATTAAAATTTCCCTTGGTATTGAGCTCCTTGTTGTTCTTGTAAAGAATAATAATAATTGTATGTATACAGAGAGTTATAATAAGTTCTAAGTTTGGTTAACCTTTGATACATGTGAACAAGGGTTATCATTCCGGTATAGATTATGTCGTCGAACTCTTACTCTCTACACATTGCAAGTAAGTTTGGTGGAGCAGACTGTTTTTTTTCTCAATAGTTTCCCAAGTCTTGGGACTTGGGATGCTCTTATGAAGCCTATCATAACAGGAGAGGGAGATTGATTTGAGAGAACATATTCACGGAATAAAATATTAACCTTTTCTGGCGTCAGTAATAGACTTAGAAGCTGTAAATAATCACTCCAATGGATCATGCATGACTTGATATTTTTGCGATTTTTAAGGGTCATTTCGCCCACCGCCATTCAGACAGATTCCAATAGAATCCTTAAATTGCCTTGTAACGTCAAAACGTCCAATACTAATGTTTCATAAATCAAATAATTATGCTCATTACCACTCAGCTTGAGCTTTGACTCCGAAATGTTGTTACAGTAAGAGAGACCAATAAGGATGAGTGGAAAATGCAACTGACTCCATAGTTTAATTTTATTAAACTTTCCAGGATGCAAAATGTTTTCAGGGCATTGTAACTAAAAACTAACTGAGTTTTTTCTTTGGAGAAATTCATCTTCTGGAAAATATGACATGGCGTTAAATTTCTACTGATGAAGTGTGAATGAGCTTAAAGATGGAACTCAAATGGTTTGGAATTGCGTGTAACACACTTTTATGCTAACAACAACAACAACCATCAAGCTGTCTGTCGTTTCATGCACGATTTGAAATAAACGAGGAAATTCCAGCAAGAGTTAATGTTGCCGATCTGATTTATCAAATTCAATATCAAATAAAGATGAGACCAAATGATGAACGTGCCTTGCCATTTTCCTTGGCACGTGGGGCTCTTTCTTGGCTGCGGATACAAAAGTTTCAGTTAAGCTTGAGGAAGGAGTAAATATGTTTGAGTGAGGTTTATTATTGTAGACCCTTGTTAGCAGTAGTTACATATGAATGAGTATAACCATGGTCCCCACAAATACATACATAGCAGTAGTTAAGCCCAGTATAAAATGTTGAAGGAAACGATAAGTGTTTTTTCGTATTATGCACATTTACATTTGTAACATTAGAACTGTAACATTAGGTTTGGCTTGGGTATTATGGTTGTTGGGTGTTAGCGGGTACATATCGTCACCGTGCTTACAAGTTATGTTAAATGCCTACGTACGATATCATTCCAATGAATAGAATATTATTGGCATTGTAGAAGTATTCCACAAGTATTTTAGTGCTTGCCATTAGTGTAAAACATTTTAAGGAAATACAACACTTGGGGAGGTATGAAGTAATGGATTGCAATTAAAGAGCTGAGATGTGATGGTGTGTGTTATCGAATTGTTTCTAAATGTAAGACCCGTAGTATGTCTTCAGCTCAAATGAACCGTCTGGCAGGTAAACATGAGAGTACTCACTTGCAACTACGATAAAGAGTAGGAAATGATGTAGTATCGCTATAGTTTATTTCAAGAAATGCGTGCTTGAGGACAGATCGAGGATCTTGTTCATTTCTAATCACACACATCTACTCCTACAGTTATTGATGAGAAGAAAATAGTTTTTATCTTTAACTCCTATAGTTTTTCCATTTTAACTCATGTTCTTCTAATCCCCACAGATAATATATTAGATACACGGCTGTCCTCATTTGTTACCTTTTCTTAGCTCTCCATATAATGAATCATCATTTTTTGTGTCGGCACACACATTTTACATGGGTTAAAAACCATCTCCTCATAGACCCTCTCATATATGTAACTTCTTTTCAAAGCGTAAGTGTACTTGACTATCCATTTCCATATCTACTTTTTGGATGCTTTTTGAAGGGTGGAGATTTCAGCTCTTACTTAGTAGTAAAGCTTTTGTTGGACAAAATATGGGTGTGCATCTATATCAGGTACGGCATACATATATGATATAGTATAGAGGAAAGATTTTTTGAGGTTAAAAGGATTTCTGACCTGGAGGTTTTGCAAGACATTTGGAACCACTTAGTTTTGCAACAAGTGCTATATTTTTGCAAAAATATTGTTTTAAAATACAATTGGGGTAATGGTACAAGGCGTAAACTTTTTCGTCATTATGTCACTTGTTCAGAGTACTCGTGCTGTAAAAATTATGGCTACAAATAGAGCAGCAAAGCATGCATAAGAGAAAAATTTGACATGTTGACTGATGGATTTCCGTCAATTTGATTATCATGTTTAGTGGAGTAAAATTACTTCACCGGAATCACCGTCAGGCGGAAAGCTCATACGAAGACGAATATGAATATGAAGAGGGTGAAGAAGGGGAGGGAGAAGAGTCTCCAACCAACGAGCCCGATGAGGAAGGCGATAATAAAGATCCTGATGAGGAAGATGAATACACTGAAAATTATGATGAAGAGAGACGAAATGAAGAAAGACCTACGCCGGATCCGGATCGAGAGGTTAATAGAGAATCTGATCCCGAGCCTGAACCAGAGCCTGAACCAGAGCCTGAGCCAGAACCAGAGCCAGAACCAGAGCCTGAACCAGAGCCTGAACCAGAGCCTGAGCCAGAACCAGAGCCAGAACCTGAACCAGAGCCTGAACATGAAGAGGACAGTGAATTTGAAGGCGAATCCAACAGAGAAACAGATGACCTTGATGAACGAGAAAATCGGCGAGAGGAAGAGGAGGAAGAGTATCAACCTAGAGCGACCCCAACACCTTACGAACCAGAAGCAGGTTCACGAGAAGAAGAGTATGACGAGGAAGTGGAAGAAGACCGGGGTGAGGACGAAGAAGATAGAGGAAGTGCTCCATCATCATTTGAAGCTGAAGAAATAACAACCGAGACCCCAAGGGTTGAAAGCCGCCCGGAAGAGTCGGAGGAAAATGAACCTGATCGAGAAAGAGAAGATAGACCTGAAAGTGTTGAAATTACTGAGTCCGGTCGGGAGGACTTAGAACGGTACAGAGGACGTGACAGGGAGAATGAAAGAGAAGAAGCATCAGTAGAAAATGAAATTCCTGAAGAAGAACGACCAGAAAGTGAAGAGGAAAGGCGACCTCAAACAACACCTGCTTATGAATCTCCATCTTATTCGTCTGAACGAGAATCATCCTTTGAGGAAGAAGTTTCGGGTGAAACAGAAGTTCCAGAACGAGAACGTGCCCCAGTTACAGAGGCTCCAGAGGAGGAAGAACCAGAAGAGGAGGAAGAATATGAAGAAATTGCAACAACAAGATCTCCACCACCACCTCCCGAATCGGAAGAGACTAGATTTCCAGATGAATACGAGGTCGACAGACCAAGCTTATCTACGGAAAACGAAGAATTACCAAGTTATTATGTCACGACACCCGAACCCACACCCGATCAACCAAACGAAGTAGATTCATCAAGTCTGGAGGTTAATACTGTTGACGTCGATGGAACTGAGTCAGGAAGAGGTGAATATAGGGAGAGTTCCCGAGAAGATGAACGTTTTACCCCACCCGGCCATACTGATGAGCAAGATGTTGCGGAAGACAGAGAACATGAACAAGATCCCACACATAAATCGGGATCCCACGAGGAGAATCACGATGAAGATTTAGAAAATACAGACCGAGGAACAACAAGCGGTGAAGATGAGACTTTCACACCGACTGTACCAGAACCCACAGATCCAGAGGAAGTTGAAGATTCACTTGAACTTTCATCATTTCAGCC
>JAQFXU010000140.1:0-84664 GCA_034693705.1 Spatulosminthurus flaviceps | reverse complement strand
CAATGTGTTACATATTACTGTACTGTTGATAGCTTCCCAGGGCTTGGAGTTGTGTAAAGCCCTAGTAAAATTACTCGAGTCAATTGAATTGGAATGGAAAAGCAGTGCCAAAGTCGGCGGAAGAAGTGCCAAGAAAATGGCCCATATCTTCCAGTTACAATTTCAACAAGGACTATCTACTATAAAAGTCCTATGAATTGCAACAGTTGTAATGGAGGTGAAGTTCCACTTGAAAATCCACTCCACATATTTTTCCCATCCCAAACTTTATTCCCATGAATAAACTTTATATATGGGAGAAAATACATAGGAAAAATCAATAGCCCAAATCATCAAACTACCATTCTACAACAATCAAAATATCTTCATATATATCTATTTAGCTATACATAAATATAGATATGAGAAACTTCATCCTATACTTGATTCATATCCATACTATCACCCTAAATAACTACATCTATTAAACCTGTACGAGTACTTGAGTATACGACACTCCTAGAGAAATTATTACTTCCACCCAAACCCTCACCACTTGCATACGAAGAGCCTACTTTTGTCAACCCTCACGCACGCCTTAACATATCAGCACATCCCCCCCACCATGTATAAATATAGAGAAATATTTCTCAACCGTTCCAATTTCTGGAGGATATGAGATGGGAAAAGTAATAATAAAGGAGGAAAATGTCCCATGGTATCTTTCTCCATGACATTAGTAACGTAAATCCTATATGTGTGAGGATGTTAATGATGATTATGAGGACTCACAGGGTGCGGTGATGATGAGGAGAAAGCTCCAACAGCTGATCACTCAAGTAATACGTTACATTTCCTCGCCTACCTAAATCTGAGTACTTGAGAGAAAGAGCTCACAGTTGTAGTAGTAGTAATGTGTAAGTGGGAGTAAATAGCCTCATATAGAATTTTTTTTTTACATCATTTCAAGATAAATTATTGAGGATCTGCTCCAAGGCATGATTCGGTCCATTGGGCAAGATTTGCTGACAGCATTGGAAAATTGTCATCGAGGAGGGCTTCTCTTCCTCTTATATATTTGCTGTGAGAGTTGATATGTAGCTGCTCGAGCCTCTCCTCTCCCTCTTAACTTAGCTTTGAATAATAATCATAAAACAAGGGTGTAAATGATAGTTTTTTATGTTTCCGGAGCTCTTAATCGTCATGCGTATGCGATAACGGGGCTGCGGGAACGGTTATAATGCTCAAGTCCATCTTTATGGGCAATTCTGTGCAAAACCAATGGAGGGAAACACAGTTTCCTTTCCTTCTGTCTCTCTCTCTCTCTCTCTCGCTCTCTACCTTTCCACATTTTTCTATGAGAAAGATATAACTTGATTAGTACCATAGTTAATAGTACCATACATATTTGTTGTAAGTACTCAAAAAGGATGCTACTACAATTGAGGAAACATTCAAAAAAATATTTTCATGTCACCTTTTACATAGGATTTCAAATGTACAACATTTCTTCTCCTTCTTCGTTTCTTATCAACAAAAAAAATAGCAAAAAATTTTTAGTATACAACATGATCCACTTGCTGAACGCTGAAGAGAGAGACAGAGCAAACTTTTTTTATGCATTTTTCTACTCTACCCAGGGATTTCCTACTCTCCAAACATACTTCACTACATTGGTGAGGATATTACTCCCAGAGAATACAAAGTTATGTCGACTGTAAAAAAAAAGTTGGGTTTTATTTTTAGTGCGTTTTTCCCTGCAACTTGGTAATTTAAGGACTCTTTTTTTTACTGACATGAACGCGTTCGTAGAAAATGAATAGAGGTAATTTGCAATCCTTGAAAATTTTCATGGACCGAGAATGTAGAGAAGAAGGGAGAAGAGAGGAGAAGAAGAATAAAAAGGAGGATTGGTTCAGTGTAATTGTTCGGCCTAGATATGTTTATCTTACGTAACTTCTCCATCCTTTTAATGCATAAGAATGGTAGATTTTCCAATGCGGCAAATACTTCTCTTGTATTGTAGTAGTGTTCCTGCTGTCCAGTACATGGAAAGACTGGGACAAAGGGTAAAAGATTTTGAGAAGGGGACGACGAAAAATCCAAGAAGAGACAGGACAGAGAAAGAGATGGACGACAGAAGACGAAGAACCCGCAGTAGGATGTCCAGTGTGGAGCTAATGGTATAAGAAATGAGGCGCACGGGTGCTGAACAAGTTAAAAATTGACTTGGTCCAACCAAGAAGGGAAGGAGACCAAAGTCGTAACAATAACTTCCCAATATAACCCACCATCCAGATAGTAGTATGTGGGAATGGGAAACCGTTCCTCAACCTTCATCCTTCTATACACAAGCGAACATGTATTTTCACTCTCTCTCCATACATCCATGTAGTATTTATATAGCTATAGAGACGCGTATGGAAATGAGTATAAAACATTCCGTCCACCTTTTACCTAAGCCTTTAATAGTTAATGGGAATAGTATGTGTGTGGAAGATGTGTATAGACAAATATTGCACTTGCCTTGAATTGTCTAAAAATGATTTTGACCCGAGAATCGACCTTTAGCACTCATTGTAAAAGGGAAGAGGGTTTAGAGCGCGGGCTGGAGAGAAAAGAGTGATGTGAGAGCAGAAGATAGGATATTCTATATATACGATATGAGCATTGCGAGAAGAGGTGAGTGGACAAAAAATTCTTCTCAGAAGGCTGCCATGGGCCAGAAAAAGAGCGAAGAAGAAGAGCAAGACGGGAAAGCATTGAGACTCCCTGGTGAGTTTTTGGGGTTTTGGGACAGTTGTAGAACACACTAGGGGGTCCCTTACACCACACCTTTGTTCTTTTCCGGCGAAAATACACCCAAAAATATTCACCTCATTCTCTCTCTCACTCACTCAACTCTCTGCCCATTCCTGTACTCCCAACGCTTGTTCCTCTGTCTCTCTCTCTCTCTCTCTCTCTTATATCTTTAAATATAACAACACTCATGTTCGATAACAAAACGTTTTTTTATCTTTATCCAATTATTCATCTGTTCTTTTGTGGGCTTCGTAGTGTGTATAGGTACGTAGCACAATTGTACAACTTGTCCGAAATATAATCCAAGTAATCATAATCGATAGGATGCAATCATATAAGTCTCCTATAACATAACTATTAAGGGCTAAGTACTGGTAATTTATTTTAGCCCCTTCCCTGACGTCCACTCTTTTACCCATAAATTCATATCTTATGCTATATATGCTCAACCCATTTATCGAGACTGATACGAACGCTTACCTTATGCATATGTCAATTTAAATTCAAGTGTTTGTATATACATACAAGACTCTACGTGTATGAATGTTTAAATACTTTAACAAATGCCATTCCTTATACTATGAGAGCAATGACAGCAATAATAATTATTATTGTTCTGGTTGATTTCTCCTTGTTGAACTTTCCACAAGCATCCGTAATAATTCTTGGGCTGACTATAGTTTTTCCATGATAATTCTATTAGTAATATATTTTATACCCTTTTCTTTTTTTTCTAATAATTGTATTCCGTGTGGACAAGTTGATCTTGTAATTTCTACCTTTGCTCCGGAGGGTGCTTTTATGGGTTTTTTCCAAGTAGTAGATAGTAGTAGTAGTAGTAGTAGTATATAATAATGTATTTACACATACAAGCAAAACAGAAATCCAATTCCTGAGAAAACAGCTTTGAGTAAATAGTAATAACCTATTTTCACAATATATAGCTGGTCCTCTCATACATAGGAAAAGTGGTACATATGATGAATCATTACGAAAACATTCTTGTAAAAATCCCATCAAGTATAATATATAAAAGTAATCGAATCAAATAATTTATCGAGATGAAATTGACAATCAATAACCTTTTCATTTCTTTCTGATTACAAGCTCATGTTTCTCTTCAATCAAATTACATTAAAGTTTAAATGGAGTTAAAACTAATGATTCCTGGAAATTGTTTACTATTTCCAATCCTGGATAAAATATTCCCCTTAAAAAGGAAATAAAAATTCACATGTTACGTAATTACTTTTTGCCGTTTTTCTAACAAGTACAAAATACGTGAGAATGTGAAAGATGAGAAACCATTAAAATGTGTGTCCGTTCTTTTAGACTTGACTTTTGGATCTTGGGTTATTTTCAAAGTGAAAACCTTTGAACAACTCCTCAATCTTCCTCTGCTATTCTTCCAACCTCCACAGGTCTTTCCATGCAGTAGAGGTAAATATATAAGAAAAGAATGTATTTGAGTAAATTCTAAGACTATTTTTACATTTAGGCTTTGGCAAATGATGTGGGTATAATAATAGGGGATTTGAAAAAACAAATCTTACGTGAAATTTCTCTTTAGTATACAAACTTTGAGAAAAAATTTAAATTGAATGTTAAAAATTAGAGTGGAGTGGATAATGTTTGAATGTCAAACAAACGTATAGTTTAAAGTTTAAAAGGATTTTTCCTCAAATTTATGATAGTTGATTTGATTTGTTGAAAACAGCTTATACAAGAACTTGTAAAATGTTGAAATTACATGAGTCAGCCTGTCATCGAAGAGTTATAAAATATTTAAAATTCACAGACAATTTTTATTCCCTTACATCCATATAAATTAATACGTTGTGATTGTAAAGGAGCCTATAATATAATAGGAAAAGTATAGTAGCGAAAGCTATAGTTGAATGAGTGTACAAATGCATTTCCACACGAGTACATAGATAAGTAGTAAAGGAAAAATAATGTTTTAGTACACAAGTTCTTGTAATTATCATAAATAACGAAAGGAGAGAGAGAAAGAAAAAATAACTCCCTCAAGAATTCCATGTTTTTTCTCCTTGTTTTCATTCCCGTCGTCTGTCTATAATATATATTCACATGACAATGAAAATAAAATTGGCAAAAGTATATATGGAGTAAAAGGGGCGTGGATTGTCTCTCCGAATGGGAATCTTGTCCACTGTTCACGATGTATTTCCAGTTCAATTAAATAAATTACAAGTCTTGTGACACTTTCTACTACATCCGTAATGTAAATTTATCCGAGGATAAGTAGCTAAAAATTGGGATCCAACCTATACATTCACACATATAATTCCCCTCTCCCATTCTATACTACTACACTGCTACTACTACTACTTTCATAAAAATTACCACAAGGCTTATTTAGAGTGAAAAGTAATAATATTTTCCAATGTAAATCCAATCTAATGGAATGCAATGAATGAAATCACCAGAGAGAGAGAGAGAGAGAGAGAAGAAAAATAATATTTCCAACAAGGAAATAACTTGTAGTCAATTCACTCTATTAGAGTTAGCTAATCCAATTTTATTTCTTTATTATCAAATGCCCATGAAAATGTCAGTCACATTTTGTAATCCCATTCGCTCTTATTACAAAAGTAAGTAGCTCTCAGTTGTTGAATGCTAAAATCATCTCCACTAGTACAGCTCAGTATATGTGTAATCACTTCTGTAAATAACATTCCAATACAATTGTTACTACATACACATTTCCATGCACATAGTTATATACTGTAATACCGTTGAAAATTCCCATTCCGAGAGTCAAGAGTCAAGTGGATGATTAAATTTGGGTACTGGGATAATCCAGTTAATAATAAGAATCATACCTGACAAAATGAACATGTAATGAGAGTAGAGGCTTGTGATGTTTGTTTTCCTATGATACTTATTCTATACTGTAATTTATACACATTACGTGGATAAACAGGATTTGAATGAATAAAAGGATCATAGCTATATTAATAACATGGAAATATATATTCATGGAATTATTTGTGTTGTGTGATTTGGTTGATAATTTTTATACCATCAGGGTCTCTCTCTCTCTCTTCCTCTTCATCTTCATCTTTTCTTATAACTTGTTCTCTTAATATGCAACTTTCCTATTTGACTCCCTTTGATGATGATGATATGCCCGACCCTGCCGGTTCAACTCCTCCACTCTTGCACTTTTACACTAGTACTACCTGCCAATTGCATATATTTGAGGTAATTGTAATACAACACTGATCCTCTTAAACTGACGGCGGGGCTATAGAAAAAACACTATATAGGAAAAATGTGTAGTATAATGTAAATTTCCTCTGAATGGTGTGGTGTAGTAAGGCTAATGTATGAATGATACTGTAAGGGATGATTCTATGGAGGCATAGGTTCGTTCGAGTAAGGTGGATTTTATATGGGAAAGAAAATGACGTTGTGATTGTGCTCGTGATGGAAGTATCATATTATTATGGTAATCAGAAGTGGAGATCGAACCAAATTGAAGGATTTCACCGGGAGATTATTGAAATCAAGTAGATGATGAGGAGCTACGCATGGAAATGTCCGTAAATGTAATAAATATGTTTTTCCACTGACTTGATGGACGAGTGCACAGTAGGGGTCGTGGGTCAACGAGGGCACATTTCAAATACATTGAGACTTGTAATGTATAAACTGTGACGCAGAGGGAGAGGGAACCCAGAGCCTCCTGTACTTACCAAAATCTTCCCATATATTCTTTTTTACTACATATTTACACATCATATGTACATACATACATACTATAGATACAATATTACATGAGGAGAGCAAAAGAGAGCTCTTGGAAGGATAAAAAAATACTTTATTACTATTACATATGTATTTTATAATGGTCTTGTATCATCTATGTTCAAACAAGTCTTTAGAATCATGAAAATCTTCTCCTCTCCGTCTCTCTCTCTCTCTCTCTACCAACAATATATATCCATGGAGGAGTCCGCAATCTCACGTACTGCGTAAATGGAATCCTGCAGAAAAGTTGAGTCCGAGGATGATGAGAGAAGTGCTATCTCATTTTTTTTCTTTCAAAACCATGTTTCTTTTCTACGACTCATCACGCAGGGTGTATATAGGGAGAGACTTGAGACTTTTTATTTAGTTATTGTTGGAAGAGAGCAAACTGTTTCCCCTCCTAGTCCTTTACTCTACCTTTACATGTTTGTATAATGAAGGAAAATGTCTCCATGGTTGGTCGATGATGGTGGTGGGTTTGGGGCGTAGAGGTGGTCTTCTATTTTGCAAATTACCATGTCTCTCTCTCTCTCTCTCTCTCTCTCTCTCTCTATATCTACACTAAAAAGCAATGGAAGCTCACGAATCCTCTATCATTGTTCTTACATTTTTTTTTCATTCACATGCATTTTTTTCTCTCTCTCTCTCAATGTCCCTATATGAACAGGAGGGAGAGAGAGAGAGATAACTGAGATGAACATGAATCCTGCTGTTGGATTTAGCTTCCACTAGTCAATTTCTATAGAACGAACCTCCTACGCAGACTATGGCCAACAACATAGAACATGAAATCTATTTTCAACTGTTAAATTTCAATATGTAGTTAATTTACGTCAAGGAATTTGACAAGCTGTATGGAGAGAGTCAGTAAAGCGTAAACTGATTCAGCAAAATAGTATTGTTTTCTATGTTCCTCTGTCGTCCTTGTTGAGGAAAAAAACACCTAGGAAAATATATATATTCATTCACCTGTTGCAAAAATTGAATAACAGTAAAGATTTAATAAGCTTTTCCCAGTTATTCCGCGACCTTCTTCCTCCTCACTATTCCCTGTTCTCTCTCTCCCTCTCTGTGTGTACTATAAGAGAAACAAAATTATTTTAGAAGCAAATTCCATTCTTGGGACATTTTTATTGCGAGAGCTTCCTTTTTCAATGTGTATAAATCCATGGCATAGATATTATCTTACAATTAGTTAGTATGAGAGGAAAGCCATGATTACTGTAAATAAGTTTTTTTTGTTGAATCATGTGCTTGGCAGTTTCCTCACGCAATTTAATTTTCTCCTGGATTCCTATTTGTGGAGAGACTATATTAGTATAAGTTCATTTATTTATTATTCCAATTCATTAGAAATATTGACATGTTGTGAGAATGTAATAATTTTTTTTATCATCCTCATACTCGACTCTATAAGAAAACCTCACCTTGGCTTTTATTTCCTTCTCAATTATTACACACACACACACACAAAGACATTTACTACAGAGACATTTGTAAAATCCTTATTAAAGGTATAATCAGATTTTATGTAGACAATAAGTTCTATGAGCATTTGTAAAGCTACACACCATGTATGTGCTACATGTGGATGGGAATAGGAATGGATTTTTTTCAACAATGCACACTATGTCCAAATCGGATAAAAATGGAACTTCGAATTTTGGCCAAATACAAAAACTCCAACCTTACAAGTTGAATTCCATTTTTCGATAGGTTCGCGATCTACAGGCACACAGGGGTGAAAATTGTCAATTTTTCAAGCTATGACACTGCCTTTAAGCACATTCTGTGAAATTCTTACTGTTTACAAAAAATTATCATATTTTTCCAAATTTTAAATTTTCCATACCGTTGCTTACGTTTTGCTCCGGCCTTGTAGTTGGGGCATTGTCTCGCCGTTTAACCCAAGAAGACCCTAAGAAATTTACATTGGGCCCTCCTGTGGCTATTAGTATGGAGCAAGGAAATTTTAATAAGCTAGGAACTTGTAAAATAAGTTCGAATTATAAGTCTATTAGCCTTTTAAATGTATATATACATTACATGAATCCATCTGAAATTTAAAAATTTATTTAAAAACTTGGCACGCTTAATGAATTCAATTGGATGTTTCACATGAAATGTACTGACACGTAACAGATGTGATGGTTACTTACTGTTCTTACTTAAAGTTGAAGATTTTGTGTTTAGCCAAAATGCAAAGTTCCGTTTTATTTATTCCATTCGGACATAGTGTGCACTGTATATATCATTGGTTGGAGATTTTTAGAAAATCTGCAAATTTCCTAATAATTATTCCCAATGTTTTTTGTAAATTGAGAAACCAGTTGCCCCACCTTTATTGACCTTTGATTGTAAATTTTACCATGTATTTTGCCAATGTGTAAATCCTTTGAAAAGTATAGAATGTGAAATTGAGCCAAAGTTCCAAATTATTTACATCTTTGATTTGTGAGAAATGTACAAAAAAAATTACTTGGATGTGAAATATAAATAAATATCTGCTATTCTGCTCTGCTGTCTCTGCTCTTAATAAATATCCATCCCTTATTCGTCTAATGTAAGAGAGAAAAAAAGTGCATAAATTCATTATCCACAGAGATCACATCCCATATGTGGTGCTTATGAAAGTAATGCAATAAGTTCTTGATTTCAGTAATATTCTATGTATAGTTTCGTTGTGTAGTAGATAGTAGTAGTAAATCTTTCAATAACAAAAGGAGTGAGGTGCGTAGGGATATAAGTACGAGGTCAGGTGTTTTTATCTGTCTATATACGAGAGAAGAAGAAGAAGAATAATTAAATTGGAAATTTATGTTGAAAGTCAGTTGCAGGGAAAGTACTAAAAGTCTAGAGAAATATTTTCTTATTATCATTCTACTACTATTGATCATGTGGAATTCTTTCTCATTTAGTCATTTCAATAGGAGTAAAAGAAAGAGTTGATGGACAGTTTTATACAGTCCATATATCTAATATAGTGAAATAATAATAAAAAATCTTATAGTAGTAAAGAAACAAGGATAAGGGAAATTTCAATTTTTATACAACCAATGACTTTTGCAGATATACCACACACACACACACACACACACACACACACACATCATAAAACAAATCAAGCGTTGAATTACTTGTTGACTATCATTGCAATTTAAATTTCATAGAAAAACGCCTTTTTTTCTCATCTTCAGTAGCTCTAGTAGCTAAATACATATTATAATGCATACATAACTGTCCATGTCCCTTTAGATCCAAGTGACAGAAGAAGAAAAGCTAGAGAATTTAATAGTATTCACTTGTTGGTCGGTCTTCATAAATTTCATGAGGCATGAAAGGAAAGGCAGAAGCTATTTACATTCAAGTATAATATCTATAATATTTGGCTATGCCAAACTTACATACCTCGAATTGTACTTTTAGCTCCTTTATAACACAGACGTATACATACATGTAGATATATACATGAATGGAATACTTTACGACCACTTCTGATTTTATCCATGTACTATGTGGATCTACTATATTGCTACTGAAGTCAAGGCATCATCTTTTACAGGAGTGAGTGAGATTCGCCATGTGAATTTGAACATCAAAGTAAATGTAAAGCAATCAGTTGTTTTTTTTCTCTCTTGGACGTTGACAAGTCCATGAATGTCTTGTGGAATGGAAATAGATTGCCATATAGTATTGTAGAGATTTGAGTCCCCTCTTTTTGACATTTCTCTCTCTCTCTCTCTCTCTCACTGGAACCACTAAAAAATGGAACCACAAATCCAAATATCGAAATGAGATTTTAATTGAGCACATGTTTTACTTACTCTTTGCTATAGCCTTTGGTATGTAATAGAACTGATAGGTTGGACTGAGTATGTAGTAATCTAAGATAATTTATTTGCTTAAAGAAGGACTGAGGACTGGACATTGATGAGGGAGTATCAAAGGTTTAAGGGACGTAAGCCTCTTCTGAATATGTTTGTCCTTGGAATAAGCAAGGCGATAATAGGAGGACACTGCTAATCTCCTCATGTATCATCCTCCAGAATACATACGTATACTCCATGGTCATTAATCCGCTCTAAAACTCTACTACTAAATACGTTCAGCTGGCATTTCCTTTTCCAGAAGGGACGACGTAAACTATACCAGCGATCCGAGAAAATCCAATGAAATTCACTCGTATATTATAGGGAAAACCTCAAAGCTGAAAATACTTTTCGATATTAATGCATAGCGTATATATAGTTATATATACTATATACGCTATGAGACTGAGTCTCAGACTTATGAACTCTCAGTCAGTCAGTGAGTCAGTCATAGGAAAGGAGCGTATAAGCTCCGTTAAGTTTACTTAACTTTGACAATCATATGTCACGAGTACTACACGTCACAGCTGTAGCATATTTATACTCAATTTGCTCCTATTTGCTTATATAGTTCATCCTTATACATATAAATACATACACTGGTAAAACATTCCTCAAACCATTATTGGTTGAACGCATCATTTGTAATTATCCAAGTTTTCCTTATACTCACACACACACAAGTAAATGAATACCAATAGGAAAATCCCGACCTACATCAAAGAATTTCTATGATGCTGAACTGCTTCCAGCCAACCAAAACTTGGGACATGATATGCTCCATTTGAAGGAACGGGAAGGACGTTCCAACTTCCAACCCAACTCCTCCACAATACATGAAAAACAAACAAACTAATTCTCACAAGAATCACCAAAATCCTATACAAGATGTTCATAGCCATGAGCATTATTGTTCTATACAGCAAAGGAAAATATGTCCTCATTAAAATAATTGTAATTAAATTTCTCAGAGATCTATGCGTGGTTTACAAAAACATTTCTCTTCCTTAAATTACTTTAGATAAGATAAAGATACTACATGCATACTACAGGTCAAACGGGAAATATTTTTGCAGCTGGGAAGAAGAGGTTAAAGAAGGTGCACATTGATAAGTAAATAATTACATTTCCATGCAACGATAGTAATAATAATGATTATTATTTTTATTATTATTACCATGTGAATATTTTCAAGATCCAAGCTCATATAATGAATAGTTTGCAAGGTGCACTGGCTTTTTCAGATGAGCATATTCTTCCTAAATTATCTTCCTACTTGGTCTGTATAATGGTATATTCCTTTGGGAAAAAGGATGGGGCGTATTTGCTTCAAATTTTTTCACATATAGATAATGAATAAGGATACTACATATAAGAAATGGAAATGAAATGCAATGGTTGTCAAAATCCTAATGGATTTTTAAATACCTTGGTGACGCGAGGGAGAGAGAGAGAGAGAAAGACACTTTATAATTCAAATTGTCACGAGCTTTCAAGAGTTAAGTTATGGTATTAAATCTGTGAGAGTGGAAATTGCATGTACAAGCATAATACATCTACTCCTCAAGTGTCAAGTGTTGGTAGATTCCTAATTAATGGTCTCACGGAATGACATGAACCAATATAGCTGTGAGGTGAAAATTGCATGCAAACTTTGTTCATTTCTCTGTATCCTCTCTCTCTCTCTCACTCCCTATCCTATATATGCTATATGTTGGTGGGTAGAGTCTTATCATATAAAGGTGCAAATGAAAAGCCATATATGTAGATGTGTGTAGCAGGAGAGGAAACAGAAAAGTCTCTGATGGTCGGACAGGGTTATTTTATGTGTGCATTTTTAATAGTAAAAGCAGCAAAGCAATTCATGTTTGTTCGTACTAGGATAGGGATACGTAATGATGACTACTCCGTCAAGTGTGTTCCGTGTGTGTGTGTGTGTGTAGGTAAAAAGGGAACATATAGCGATAAGAACGCTCAAGTAAGTACAGATATGAGTAGACGATAAGCGAGTGGGAATTGAGAAACTAGAGAGAGAGAGAGAGAGAGACCTCCTCATTCTGCTCAAGTCCAACACGACATTCGTGTAATCATAAGTTGAACGTAGGAATGAATCCCTGCCTACCAATCATATCTACCTACCAGTAAACTAACAGGCTTCGTATCTACCACTACTATACTTCTCTCTCTCTCTCTCTCTCATACTCACTCCTCTCACTACTCGTCCATCCAAAAGTCAAATGTATTCGTGGTGGAGAGAGGACTGTGAGCAATTCCCTCGAAATGGCCTTTTCTTGGTCTTGTTGACATGACATGTATGAAATTTTAGAGAAACTTTTGCATAATAGTGGGCTCTCATTAGGCTAAATGTTACACCTTGTGCACGTTTCCATCTAATATTGTGAGCGTGAAAATAATGACGCTCTTATTTTATTAGGTGTAAACGTAAACGTGACTTCTGAGTCAATCAAAAACTCGAAGAATCATTTTTTTTACCTTGAGACTCCCTATATTTTTTTCACAATACTAAAATGCCCTCACCCTCCCACAGCTTATTACAGTGCATTGCTGCAGACTTCATTCCCACTATTTTCTGCACAGTGCACTCATATGGTTATCATCATAGTAATTACACAATGCATATTTCAAGTAAGTACCTACTGGGAACTAAACATTTACCAGATACTTAATTCAACTTGAATATTCCAGTGAGGAATACACTTGTAATTTGATGAGGAAACGGTCTAAATAAATTATATACACATACACTAAATATTAATATTTACACCATGCATAGATACTTTCAATAAATCACAGTATAATTAAATAGGCAAGCAAAATAACCAGCATTTTTTCTTTTACCCTTCAATACAACTTTGTAAATTGTGAAGTTTACAATTCCGTAGGGAAAGATATTCAATAACTACACAACATATTGGAACGTCTGCATTTAAGAACTTTTTAGTGGAATATGTTCAGAGACGGAGCAAAAAAAATTGTGGAAAAAATGTTCATGGAATGAGTGAATTTATTTTTCTTATTCTAAGAAAAAGAGAATGTTTTAAATTTTTTATGATATTTCAAAGACGTGGGTATTTATCATGGTGGAGAGTACACAAAGGGCTCTTGAAATGACTGCCCTCACGTCTAAAAGTAAGTCCAGAGCTGGGGAGAAATTCCCTATTCTTGTATCTGTGTGTATGAGTTGAGGTAAATATTTGTGAGACTCTTTAAGGAATTAGCTCATTAGAAATATTTTAAAAAGATACCTTTTGTTAATGAAGGAATGAGAGATGAGACAAGAGGTTCATACAATTCTTTTGGTCAACCTGCATTAGTAATTTGTATATTGTCGTACTACGTGTACTATAGCACGTAATAAATTCCATGTTTTTGTTACGTCAAGGTATTTCTGCCACTACTACTAAATACCACAGACAGAGACAAGCCTGGGTGTGAAAGTAGCAATGTTGAGGCCTTGGAAGGAATTGTAAACTTGGCGGCGGTGGCTTAAGCAATGTGTATATGTAGTAATGCGTGTAGGAATTAATTTATTAGTATTTTAGTAGGGAAAAAGTGGGAGTTTTATTATTATTACTATTATTTGTGAGGAATCAGCTGGAAGTTTTTAAGAAAAATTTTCATTCAAAGTTACGCTCACAGGAACTTCATATAGTACATAGTAACATAACAGTTGAATGCTCGAAATGTGAACTTGGGTAAAAGGTACATGCTATAAAGACGCGAAAGACGCTCAAGTGTATATAGGAAGGAAAACCCAAACTGTCTGGGTTCTTGGGTATTTCTGAACACGTGTAGTTAGTAATATGGTAAAAGGATGGAAATTAAAACAAAAGACTTCTCCTACCCACACACATACTTAACTATGCAAGGAAAGCTAAACACTTGAGAAAATATTTCTGCTCGTCATCCATTAAATGACATGAACTGGCTGAGTAGGTGGCAAAAGAAGGCTTTTTTAGAAAGCCTCAGACAAGACTACAAACTACAAAAACATTATATTTGAGGCTTAGTTTAGCACTTTTAAACCTGACGGCTGCTTTGTTTTTGAACCATGTGTGATCTTTTTATGTCACTAATAAATATCAACTCCAACTTGTTCACATTATTATCATTATTACTGCTTACAACTTTTCTCCCATTCCACAGTAGTGTGTATATAGTAGAAGAACATACACCCATCAAATGAACATATTATACCATTCCTATCTCAGTCAGTCTCAAACTTCTGTCTACTACCACCTTATGGCGTTTCTATAAACAAACTTGATATTTTACTTCACTCTCACTCTCTCTCTCTCTCTCTCTCTCTACTAACTCCCTATTAATCTGAGAGGTTAAAAACCACAAGTTTTAGTTGTTAAAACCAAATATGAAAATATGTAGGTATGAAAGTTGAAGGAAGAGCGTTCGTGTCGAAAGGGAAATCCACTGGGACTAAAATTACTAATTCTGGAATGAAAGACAAAACTACTTGAACAACTCCTCCTTCTCAAACCCTTCTCCTCGAAAACTGAATTAGTGGAAGTTGAATGGAGAGAATTTCTTGACTTCCTAACCATTCATACATCATTATTCAGGAAGTTCATCTCATTTTTTACCCATTTTTCTCCTCACCAAAAAACTGCTCTCATGCTCCCTCAAAATGAAAAAAAAACGTGGATTTGAATCTCTCTCATTCTATTACATATACTCACTTGGAACAGTTGGAACCAAAGGTTTTGGAATTTCTCGAATTTCTCAATTAATTGATGTTTATTTAAAATTCTTTCTAACTAATAAATTCTAATTTCATTTGTTACAGGGGGCTGAGCCCAATCTGTATCTCCTCGCTCCTCCAAATAGTACAATGCTATTTAAAGAGACTGAAGTCAATGGGGGAAAATGACCCAGGTAATAAGAGCTAGAGAGAGAGAGAGAGAGAGAGAGAGAGAGGGAGAGTAAGTAAGTAAAAAGTTTTCAGAGTTCTCAATTTCAGTAGTAGTCATATTCGGTGGAGTGGGGTTGAGTCGAGGGTAGGAGTAAGTTCTTACAGATGATCTTTTGTTGGAGGTGAGTTGAAGGTATTTAGGCAACCGTACCATAAATAACCAGTTTTGTCATTAAGAATCCCAAATTCTTCAAAGGCGGGTTGTGTTAAAAAATAAAACTCCTAATCGTTCCTTGTTAAATCTAACTGGGTGTACTAAAAACAAGCCCAACTTAAGTAGATCTATAGGAAACCAGGAATTATTCAGTTAAGGCTTGCCGCTCACTCCGTATACTTTTTAAAACCATAAATACACTTGACTGGAATTCTAAATTATTACAACAATTATTCTTGGAGATGTAGATCAATATTTATGGTTGGAGCGCACGTTAAAAATAATGTGGAAAAAAAATTCTCTGTAATATTATTTTTTATTTTTATTCTTCTTATTACTACAAGAGCAAAGGAGAAAGACCGGAAGGAATTATGACAATAAGATGTACTTGATGACTCTTGTCATACACAAGATGACAGGTGTATAACGACAAGGTGTTAACTATCTGATGGGATATGACAAGGTTTGAAGTTTAATCGTATGTTGTTGAAAGGTGTATTAATGCAGTGTCGTTAGCATATACAGAGGAAGCCGAGAGAGCCGGCCTATATAGAACCGGAGAGAGAGAGAGAGAGAGAGATGATGTGGAGGGAGAACAAAAGCTTCAAATGCCATGCACTTAAGTGGTTTCTAAGGACTTGACTGTTGGGAAAGGAGAGCAGTAAAAACAAAAGTGAATAAGTGGAAAATATTAAAAGGGAAAAAAGAAAAACTTTTAACCATTCATTATCACCATTGGGGGCATGATAGGAAAAGTAATGGAAGTGGAGTTTTTTTGGCGTTTTACACAAATCTGACGGCAGAGACATAAGAGAACACCTATGGAGGAGATGGCTGGAAACGAAAGGCTGCAAATCGACTCTTTCTACCAGTTTCCCTACTCACTCCACCAATACAATTACTTTACATATATACAATATCCGTCCACAGCACACACACACACACACACACATACATATACATGCACACCCCAACCCATTACATAACAGAGGCAGAGAGAAATCCGTGTCCAAGGAAGCCCTGCCTGACAACCAACCTGACATTCCATTGCAAAGGTCGTCGAGCAAGTTCCAACCTTATAATCATCGTGCCTTATGACTATCAACAAATAAATAATTCTAATGCCCTACCAGTTCGTGCACTCTTTTCTTTTCATAATTAATGTTATATATTCCATTCAGCTATGCAGTCCACTCCATAAAATGATACATCCAGAAGGATTCAATTTGTTCCCATGCTATTACCAGTATGGGATAGCATCAGGTAGCAGCATAGGCTCCAACACCTTCTGCCCTCATGGGTCTCAAGAAGACTAGCCAAAGACATTTATCTTTTTGCACTTTCCTCTCCCAAAGACTTGACAAGTCCAGGGTGAAGGTCTCTCCCATCCACCCATTCCATTGCACTGATTTCCCTCAACTCCTTCAAAAGTGAATTTCTTTTTGATGCGGATTAATAGTAGAGCTAAATAGTTATACTCCAATTTCATTGTTTCTCTCTCTCCTCTTAATTTTTCCAGACAATCTGATACCCAATGCGAGGGTACTATTCTACTAGTAGCATATATGTACCTTGGTGATAAGCACCATGTCAGTACAAATGTAAAAGGTTCGGAGCAATGTGTTTGACTGTCGTCGTCATCGGAGGAGCTTTTCTGACCCCTAGAGTGAAATGGTGGTTCCAGCGGCGAGCGGCGGCGCATATACAGATGTCAAAAACAGGAGAGGGAGAGAGAGAGAGAGAAAGAGTCGAAATACGTGAAAAACGGTTGGGGTGGGGTTGCTACTTTAACCATGTACATATACTATTCTACACATCCTCTATGTATTTTTCCTTAAATTATATCATGATCTCTTAGACTTTCCTTCCATGAAAACTCTTAATTCACAAATGCTCGTAGTCTTCCTACGACCCTCTGGTATGAAACTTCATCTTTATCTTCATTCACACAGCTACATATATGTATACATGTCTATTAGATTTGGTCTTGGGTGCAGATACTACTAGTTCCCATACAATTTAAGTACCAGTGGGGAAAAAGTGCCCGGAAGAAAGGACAATAAAAGTTCGGACCGCAAGAGGATATGCATTTTAATTAATTTAAGCTGGTTGAACAAACACTCTTTTAGTGGAAGTTGGAGCAGTAGTAGGAGTCGTCGTCGTCGTAGTAGTAGCGATTTGAAAAAAAGTGAAAAGAAACGAAAGAAAAAGATAGGAGTTGGAGAAAAGTGAGTAGGACGATAAACAAACTTTCTGTACTCTTCGATTTATTCAGTGCTTATGTAGCTACTAGAGTAGCTTACAGTATGTACATATGTACAATAGAAGGACGTATTTCCTTGGTTTGTGTGTCTTTATGTGAGTGATAGATAGAAATGAACTTACATATTATATACACGTACTAGGAAGAATAGAAACGATAGAAGGGAATGCTACAAGCGAAATAGAGCATACAATATAGCCTTTCCTATCAGTAGCTCCTACTACAAGGGAAAAAATCATCAGAAAAAAAAACACATGAAAAATTCACAATTTGCTCACTCTGATCGAGGAGCGGCACACGTTCGAAAAAGCAGGGGATCATTTAAAAAGAAATCGGAACGGCATTTTGACTACCTCTCTCTCTCTCTCTCTCTCTGGCAAAAAAACTATGTATGTACATGGACATGAAGTTCTTATACCCACATGACCGGCTTCAAGTTCTCTGTTGACACAAGACTCTCCGAGTAGACTTTTGGGCTATCAAATGCAAACAGAAGCCGGTGCACATGGTATTCAAAATTCAAATACATCATCATAATCAAGAGCTATCTTTCTACTTGTACAACTTTATACTATACTGCTACTACCAACCAGGGAACCCCACCCACCCCTCCCCCTCCCGTCGTCCGCTCTTCCTCTTGAATTCCTAATGAGATGATGCTCTATTTTTTCCTTATCTTCCCTTCATATCCAGGCTCAACTTCCATACATAATCATTTTCATATTAGTCTCATCAACGTTTAAGCATTTCAATTCAGCGATGGAAATCTCTCTCGGCTCTTTTTTTCTTGTCAAACAACAAACTATGTACAACGATACTGGAGCCGTGTCCCTCCTCTCTGAATTTGGCTGGAGCCTTGATCATGCAAATATTAACCTAACTTTATGTATACACAGAAATATGGATGACCATGTAAAAAAAAGTTTGTATCTATAATTATTTGTTTCTGGACCCTACATCTGTATATAAAATACCATGGTACATTGAATGTCCTCAAGTTCACATACCTCCCTTTGTAAATGTGAACTTTTCCTTCAAACGTGAAGAAATTAATGAAGGGTCAAATTATATAGCTCCATTCAAAGCATTATGGAACCTCCGAACCCAAAGAAATGACATTAGAAATGTGGGAATTTCCTAGGTATAAGAAGAGCGTTCTGGAGAGAAACTTATGGAAAGGCTGGAGTGAAGGTAAAAAGGCTGGACATGTTGTCGAGAGATGACAATAGTAATAACAAAAGGCACACGACACCACGTCGACCACACTATGCATTCTATGTAGGTTCCACTATGAGCATGGAATTAGTCACACCATAATAGTCTTCAAGCCTCATCTCTCACCACCAAAATACCTATGTGGAGGGAATAAAGGCCGCTGTACTACCTTGTCAGTTTTTATGACACTTGCCGCTCCACACTTCAAGTGTAGACTTTACTCTCACACAAATAAATACTTTTTTTTTCTCTCATGTTCATACATCAACTATACCTTGACTTTATGACATGTACACCACCACTTGGACTGTAGTAGAAAGAGGCGGAACTTAGACCTTGACTCAGGGATGTGTACCTATCTATATATGTACTACGTATAGATATATATACACATGAATTTTGTACTGAGTAAAAGCACCAATCTATAGTTTGCTCCTCTATTGGGAAAGTACTGGGAAAAATTAACAATAAATTCGAGCAGTTTCAGTCTGCTTATCTCCAAGCACATTCATGATGTTCAAATAGCCTGGACTATAAATAAACATTGAGTTTTCCTTAGTATGGTATATTATATAGTATGCTGGAAAAAAATTCAGACATAAAATTCGAGTGAAGACTAATGTAGTGACAGCATGGGGTCTCCTATATGGACGACAGCTTAAGAAGGTCCTCCAAAAGGAATACACACAATCTTTTTCCCCAATATATGTACATATCATATAAAGGAAGATTCTATATAGGAATTTACAGGGATGGATTTGGCTAGTTGAAAATTATGCATCATTGAGGTAGTATATGGTTGAGGTTTTATGTGTGTTGGAGGGATACATAAAATGCAGGGCGAGAGATGAAAACTACCTAACTCATAAAGTCTCTACATTTATCTTGTGGTTTCATGTGTGTGTGTGTGTGTGTGTGTGTGTGTGTTTCTATATACGTGTAAAGATATACGGTTGAGTGGCATACGGTGTTTGAGGACGTGAGAGTCCTTGTTGTGTGTTCGTGTAGATTCTCTCGCTTTAGGTTTCCATTGAACGCATGTATCTCCAAGTATGTATGTGTGTATAAATGAAGGTATCCTCTCTCTCTTCTTTACCTTGCTTAAAACCAGCCAAAGTTTTTGAGGAACCTCAGCATGCCAGAAGGTTGTGGAAGGATATATAGGTATGATGTGTGTGACCCAGGCATCCATAAGATAAGAACGTCCAAAGATAGATTAGTAGATGCGGAGGACGGATCTTTCTTTTGCTACTACAGACCACTTGTTCCAAGGTGCCGTAGTAATCATGTTTTCCTCATGTTTCTAACTCTCCCCTTCTCAGTCCTCCACTACTTTTGGCTATATTTTACCTTTTTGTGTACGTTAACTTATCTCCATTGACTTTCATATTATGGCCCTTGCCGTCCACATAAGAGTTCTTATGGACTTTTTACCCTTCATGTGTGAGCATACTCCGGAGGTACGTATATACATACGTTCAGAATGCTCCCTTTCGGCTTGATTTTTGCCTCTAAAAATGATGTGCAGTTGTGAACGTATTTATTTTCTATGATGCTTGTTGCGTGTAAGTACAAAATAGACTTAAGCCTTTATTTTTTTTCTTATACTTGTGAGTTATACGCGCAGATATTTTACCTTGGCAGTTGGGCAAATATATAGCCCATATGATGTGGGTGCTGATGCTTGAAGTTCAAAGACGTCATGTTGGTCATTTTAAAATGGATGGCTAAAAAATGTTGCGGGTTTAGCTATAGGCATGAATGTAGGCAAGGCAAGGGAGAATGAGGCAGTGTGACGATGGTGGTTGCTCCTAAAATTCTTGTCCAGTTCTTGGTGCATTTGGTAGAGAAACTTGAACGTTGGGGAGGCTTTTCCGCAAGTAGTTGTATTTCAAGCTCAGATGATAATTCAGGAGTGGTATGTGGAAAAAGTTAAGGGAAAACGAGGTTACTACAGATCATAAAGGTTTAAGGTTTTTTCCTTGTTCTTTCCTGAGCTGGTGGTTCTTCTGCAACAAGTACGGTTCTCTTGAGACGTAGAGCGAGAAAGAGAGAGAGAGAGTATAGATTTAGATTCAAAGATGTCAGAGAGCAAAAGGGAGAAGGGCAGAAGGAGATGTGAACACTTGCATTAATATTATTGTTTGAGACACAGGGTAATATAAGATGAGGATTTAGGAGAGAGGGCAAAGATGGTCTTCATATGTAGAACTTAAGGTAATGGACTTGAACACTTGAAGGAAAGATGAGAGTTGGGAAAGTTTTTCATGTCCATGTCCAGAAATATTCGGTTGATGTGTACCGGCGTGCGAATTTATGGTTGTACCGTCGTTAAAATATTTTTAACGATTACCCAGGTGCGAGCACACGCTTGGAAATAAAGACCAACAGGGGCAAGGGTCAACTTTTCATTATCTTCCAACTTGACTGACTCATTACACTGCATTCCTCGTGAGTTGTGCAAGTTAAAACCCTCCTCCAATTTGACACTCGTACAGGTCCTCTTTTCCTCCTCCTGCCTCTTCCTATATCTCGCACTGCCTACCTATTTTTATACGCCTGGTCTTTTCCACCTCCTTCCTTCAAAATCCCTCAACTCACAAGAAAATCCGCTCTGAGGATCAACTCCAACTTATTGTCAGGACTCTTCACATCAACTGTATAGTAGGGGAAGGACTAAAATAAATTAAACAATCACTATACACTTGGAGAGGAGTAAAGCCCTTTATCATTAAAATTCAATTTTTATGAAGATACTTGAAAAAAAAGGTTGACGGGTGGATTTTTCAACTCTTATTACAGTACAGTATGACCAAAGGATGAAATTTCCTTAGCGCTCGTACAAGACTCTCTTCTTTAAAATAATCGTCAAGTCGTTTTGGGTCAGTCTAAAATTGTAAGTACTACTCGTTTAGAAATCATTAGAAAGGTTACAACTTGAGCGGGAAGATTTTCGCGATTTAAAACTTTGACTTTATTATTGATTTTTACCTAAGACTAATTCACAAACTTCATCCTTAATTTTAAACTACTCATTCTCATTGAAAGCATTTATTATTACAATTCCCACGAGAATATTATTTGCTGTGAAATTTTTACACACACAGCTCATGCAAAAATAATGAATGTTTTCGCTCGTTGAAAGAAGCGAAGCTACTATGTACATTAATGAAATGGCTCGAATTTTTTTTATTGCTCGCACCCCATACCTCGACAGAATTTTAGAGTGGTAGTGGCAGAAATAAGAAATTACAAAGGCTACTGTTGCGAATCGTAAGTTTCATTGTAACATTCAACGATTGCTATTTATAGCCTAAAGTTTGTTCAGATAGTTGAGAAACTTGAAAAGGATTACGATTATTATGCTATTACAAGGCAGAGCTGGAACTACTGTATGCTAATATTAAAGGTTTAAGTGCGTGTAACTCTTGTTGTTTTCAATTTTCATCGTAGCTTTATATCCATTCTGTTGAGAGGCTGATTTGTTGTGCATTGAGACCTGAGTGTAATTAGGTCATTGTCCATTTGGATTTAAGGAGCATTAGCTCTTTTGGGAGTCCTTCTTTCGTTTTGTTTGTTGTGAGTGGAACACGAGGGGGCCTTTACACTGGAAGGGGGGTCGATTGTAGTCAAGTAAGGGATTTCAAAGGTGTTGTTGAATGCCGCAGACAAATGGCAATCCGTCGCACTTACTCAGGGGGTCCCATGAGGACTTCCAACGCCGCTATGCACAAGTCATCCTCCTGATTTCCTATGACTTTTCAAAGGGCCCATTGCCTCTTGAATTTCCTTGACTCTCTTGTGTCTAATCATTCATCACGTTCTTCATCATATCCATTGAATGTATCCTCAAGTCGTAATGAAGACCAAAACTTGAGTAGCTGACTTCTTCAGAGGTTTCCTATATAGTTATTTATACCTCTCTATATGTACAAATATATCCCGCAATACATTATCAATTCCCCATTGTTTGTACCCACCGTCTCACTCACCTTCAGCTCATCCATGTAACCTTCACATCTTGCTGGATACCCTATGTGTAGCTCTAGGATGAATAGTACGATAGAGATCGATCCCAGAAAGTTGAGCGGGGAGGAATCAGACATTAAAATTCGATTGAAAAGGCTCAGATTTGACTCGCTTCTTACTTTAGAAAGGAGGGAATATGAGGAGAGGTAAAAGTCGGAGGGAAAGTTTGGGAGAGAAGAATGCGGAAATGTTGGGAGTTGGGGAGAGGATAATAGATTTAGGATTATATGGTGATGACAATTCTAAAGGTATGGATAGACAACTGCAAGTTAATGCTTTTGCAGGATGACCTATTATTATACGGTGTGGGTGCGTGGATTTTGGTCCTCAATTATATTGGAGGCACTCACACAAAGGTATGAACACATCTTCAGTTCTAATGGCTGGATACTACTGACTGTGAGTATGGGAAAGGGGTCCGTATATTTACATAGAATTCCATGCATGGATAGATGTGCATAGTACGTACAGTGTTATGGGGTGATTTTGAAAAGGAGGCTGCGAGAGACATAGGAAGGTGGATTCGGATGTGTTGAAAACGGTTGAGGGCCATCGTGCTTGTCGTTGTAATCCAATTGTGTCTAGAATATAGGAAACCATTAGGGCACCCGCAGAGCGACAGGAGGGTTCCGTTCCTTGTCTCTCGCACTCGTCCAAAATCGACAATACATGCAAACATAAGTACGACACGATGTAGCATATTTCCAATTGTGAACAAGAGCCTCAATGAGTCAATACATATATTTGCAGTGTATTGATGGACAATATCCCAGCACTTCGCTCACAACCTGTTACACTATTGAATACGTAGTGGTTTACGTAGTAGTTTTGTAGTAGTAGTGGTAGTACATGATCTAAACTACTCTCCATCTCTCGCTCTTTCTCTCTCTCTCTCTCTCATGGACCTGATCCTGTCGACCGTCGGATGTCAAAATCATGCCAGGAATTTTGCCAAAGACTTTACAAACTGTATACAAAGCATGTCATGTATGGGAACTATAAAAATCGAGATGCAAGTCCTTGGCGTTGAATCTCATTCGGGGTAAACATATGTATTTACATGGAGACAGTCTGTGTATGTGTGTGTGTGTGTGTGCGCTCTTTCAGTCAAAACCAGGAATATAATCTAAATATACGGAATGATAACATGAGCGGTGTGCCTTACATTGAGTGGAGCATGTTGGAAGTATTTACATATTATTAATGTGGATTTGATTTGGGCAGGAACATGTTAGATAGATACCCACATACGCTGGATGTTACAGGGAGGAAGGGGTAAATGGAAGTCCCAGGAGTGGGTTGAGACCCCAGGGATACAATAAGGCCTAGAGGGTGAGGACCCCTAGTGGGTCACCACCCGGTGAGGAACACCGATAAACCGCTCCCAGTACACACAACAACCAACAATGGACACAAGTGAGAGAAAGGAAGAGCTAACGGGGAATACTCATCTCACCCCACTTTGCATTTCAAATTCGACAGAGCCCCTCGAATTACAATGTGACCACAATGAAAAGTTCAACATAAGGGTTAAACGATATTCAAAACTATCAAATCTATCTCTATGAGACTCCTTCGCATTGCGTATATTTCATCTCGAAAGAACCTGACATTTCACACACACACACTCAAATATATATACAGACTCACCAACATCAGACTTTTTACCTCTTTCCTCTATAGTATAAAAAGATAGCTACGTAGACATATCTACACCTCCAAGAAATTGTAAGAGTGGAGGAGCAAGAAGCATCATCCCATTTTTCCCATAATCTTTTCCAATATATATATACATTTTTCACCCCATCACTGACTGAGGCATTGCCATCATTTCTTTTCCTCATCCTCTCCTCTTGTCTATCCAAAGCAAAGGAGAAAAAATCCACGGATAATTCCATGAAATTCTCTCAAAGCTCAGGAAGGATACACTTTATTCTGACTGTACAAGTGTAGTTGTGCCCAAAAGTTTTAGATATTATTATTGGATCTTTTTCTTCTGGAATTTTTTTCTCTCTCCTCATTTTGTCTCCTTCTCTCACTCTCAGATCTACATGTGTCTGGAGGTTGTTCTCCTTGTTAGGGAAAAATAGCAAAATGGTTATTGAACCATTTGATACTCTCGATCCATCTATCTATGACCATCCGACCATCGATCCATCGATTGGGGATTCCATGCAGAGGATGAGAGCACTCCCTTGACTCGCCCAACACCTCTAATAAATTACCCTATTACCCAAGACTCCATCCAGGATCAGTCATGATATCACTTGGTTCTTCTCCTGCTCTGATCGACCTTCCTCCTAACCTCTCATTCAACTAATCCATCTCCTCGTCACTCAAATCTCATCCTACTACAAAACACCCACGTCACTCCCAATCCCTCTCCTTCTTTTCCTTTTTCTACTCCTTCCTCTTCTGCCATTGCATTATTGTGCAAGGAAAAAATAATAAAATGCTTTTTCCCTTCTATCAAGCAAATACAAATTGAAACCATGTTTCCTCTCAAATTTCTTGCTTGCTTCATTCCAGGAGGTAGCATAGATAGGATAGGGGCAATAGCTATATATTCCTATTAAAATTCATCCTGGCTGTAGATATTTCATCATCCTGGCAAAATATCCTGTCCTATTCAATTGGTTGAGAGCCTATAGAGTCTATACGCTGGATGACTTAAGATTTGGAAATCAAATGCAAATGACTTGTTCAAATTGCTCTCCTCACTCACCAAATAACAGCCTTTGGAAGTTCAATAGTAAGTAGATTCATGGAAAGGCATGGAAATTGGATATTGATGAGACCTTCCTTCACGTCTACTCACAGAGACTTGGATAAAGCTGTCTTATTAGTCAGGGTAAGTAACTTATGTGCATACTACCAAGGTAGCTAATGGACGCTAATTATATAGCGGGGAAACTTGATCCCTATAGGCTCCGCATATGCCTCATCCATACATATGTATATCAAGCTTTTTTTACAACAGCATCCATTCATATTCCTACCTTGTATAAAATATATGAAGAAAGAAAACCCTACATATGATCCAACTTGAATGACTTATTGATCCGGCAATATAATCTGCTTGTTGGGTAGGGATTGGGTATGATAAATACGGGGATAAATCCATTTGTTGGTAAATAATTAGCTGAAAACCCATCTTTCATTTCATAACAGCAGCCCCCGTTGGTTACTGTACAAGAATCAATGAGTGAGTTATTCTACACGGGACAAAATCCCTATGTATTTTAGAACGATTATCTTTGGTTTCCATACCCGGAGCTACTACAGCTTTACTTATACGCATATATGTAAATAGCTACACCACCTATACCACTGCCTAGAAAATCCTCAGATTAGTAATATATATAGGGAATCTCTCGGGGAATTTATACTCTAAACTACCGTAGTGTTGGCTAAGCAGATCAAGGGTTAGGTATTTCTTTCACCAGTGTATTATCATACCGTAATGCTCAAGTATCTTGTATGAGGTAAACTCCTAGCCAATTTCTGGATTAGAACAGCTTTCGGATTGCTGAACTTTTGCGTAATATTTAAATCATTTAATTCTTTTTACCTGCCAAAATGGGATTAGGTTTCCATCTGGATCATATTGCTTGTATTTTCCTTGTACCTTGTAAACGTACTATGTAAATGTATTAATTTTCCTATATTTATATCCAAAACCATATAGGTATTTTTTGGGGTGAGAGGAATTACAATGTGTTGTATGAAGCTTATATGCTCATGCTTTAGTTTAGTCCACAATGTAAAGGAAATGGAGTGGTAGAGGAAAACCACAATCTTATATTAAAGCTCGTGTGAGTTTCAATAGCTTATAGCTGATGAAGCATCAGAGGTACTTGGGTTTAATAGGTTAAATAAGCTTTTGGATATTCATGTGTGATGGAGAACTTTTATCAAGAATTATCATTATTAAGGTGAGCTGTATACTGTATAAGGATATATGTACATACATTTGAAGAGACATGGGAGTTTAGAGCTAGGAATGGAATGGCCACGGGCAGGTTATTATCCCTTTCCCGGTGAATTCAACTTTCGAGAGAGACTACTCTATAATATGTGGATGGAGTGAGAAGATGTTGTTGAGCATTGATCGTGTGGAAAAAAAGTGAGCGGGGAAAAAGGTGCTGCTGGAAATAGTTGCAGGTGCATCCAATTAATTATGTATCCATAAAAAGGTCGCCTGTCACTTCTCTATTTCCCTTTGTGACAACAATCCCTTTCTCATTGTCCTTCCGCTATTGAATACACCACAAAACAACAAACCACAAGCACCTTTTGTTGTCGACTTTTTTTTTACATAGATATATACTACTATCCACTCTTTCACTCCTTGCACCGGGACTCCCTGACTTTCTCCACCGTCTCCATAGTTCAATTCCTGTAGGACATTTTCTGATGCAGTTTCCCCGAATAGGATAGTCTACAAATAATTTATTATTCAGCTCTATGGCATCGCAGTTCCGAGGGGAATCGATTCTCCAGTTATGACTTGTGTATATATACTACGTCCATTTTTATGGATCATGCCATTTACTTCTGACCCTTTTTTTTAGTCTGCACGAATCTGGACCAGTGTACCAATTTCCGGGAGGTATAGGGAACTGAAGAAAAAATTGTAGACGTTATTTCGTTGTATATCTACTACATATATATACTTGGAACATGATAAATTACATTGTTATTAGTAATTGTAATTATAGGTTTATTAAGTGGAATGCGTAACGGTAAACAGTTACTGGGCTGGAAATGGAAATAAAGAGAGCAGGGAGAGTAAATAAAAGTTGATGTTCTATTATTTGTAGGATAGGAATGAGACTTGATAGGATAATAATTATGATATTTTCTCTGTTGAATATTCTCCTTGGGTCTAGTGTCAAATTATTATTATGTTGAGAGGTGGAGGTCACGTGCTGAGGAACAATGGGACTGGAGGCTTTTATATGCTCAGGTTACAATTACGTTTAAAAATGGAAGGTTACTACATGTGAACATATAGGGGGAACTGCTGGGAGGTGTAAAGATAATGTACTTACGGATCATGCATGTTATTGCAATTTTATGCAACATTTAATGGCAGGGAGCACACGCGGGATCATGCTCCATGGTGACATGATGGCTCTTGTTACAAATGACCTTTATTTGTGAATGGTGCTAATATAAGTAGGTATAGTAGTACAGAGTGGGAAAAGGGTGTTTAATAAGTTACACTACTTTTGGGCTAGTGAGGATGATGGTGTAACATGGTAAGAGTCGAACAAGGTTTTGGTAGTGCATAAATTAAGGAAGATACTGTATGGCAATAAAAAGGAATAATTTGTGATTTCAGGGCTGGTGCATATTAAAAGTTGGTGGATTCCGGTCGAGTGCAGTGCGTCGTGTGTCACACATCGTAAAAGTGGAGCGAATGAGGATAATATTTGGGATTTCAAGCCTCCCCCTAATGCTAACTTGAAAGAATACGGAGTTTAAGTAAAAGGGACAATAATGAATCGGGGATTCCGTTTACGTCCTTACCACACGCAACAGTCATGGATAATTCATAGAGATTCGATTCAGAAATCTCCCAAAATTGAGGATGAATGGAGATCCATGCCCCTCCAATCAGTCACCGCTCGTTGCTCTTTCCTCTGTGATGATGTAATTTCAAACCATTAATTAATAATTCATTGCATGAGTAGGCTCATTCTTTATTCTGTATGTGTTGTTATGCACAATACATAGCTATAATGTCTGTCTGTCTGCCTGTGTTTGTGTCCGCGTGAGTGTACCACTCTGTGTACTCTGCCTTTGCGCACCCGTTGTAATTCTCCTGCTATCGACTCAACTGTTTTAGTGGAGTGCATATACACATGTAAACCGTACCCTGTACATTGTTCTGTAGAAAGTTATACCCCCGGCCTTAGCTGATGATACGAGACTAATCGGAAATTGAATGTAGGAATAACCTTGATTTTATCCCATTTTTTCCCTTCCCTTTGAAATTCATCTGTTCGTTGTTGGAAGGAAAGGGAAAGGGGTAGTGTAATGTTAAATGGGAAGTTATTTCTTGAAATTTTTCAACTTACAAATCCAAAGCCTGAGTATAAGAAGATAAGCTTGAGTAAGCGTTATCTTCTGCTCCGTGTTGAGCTCAACTCCATGTGTATATCTATATTGTCTCGTATCACACCGTTATTTAGTTGAGGATTTAAATTTAATTTATTTTTGTGGACTGAGGTGGCATTCTATTCCCGATCTCCTCAATATTTGATCCGATTCTTGGCGAAATCCTTTCTTGATACCAGATAAAGTCTTGGGGATTTCTAAGGCTCTCGAGGGGCATGGTATCTACGATACTAAATAAATACAACGGGGTCACATACACGGGCAATGCACGGGAATTGCCAGGATCTATATATTATATTCTTCTATATGTACTCAACATATTGGGCTCAAATTTTGTATATAAGTGTAAGGCCATAGATTTAGTTTGTGAATACGTAGTAGGTTTTCTCTCGTTACAAGCTTATGCTCAAAGGATTTTCCCTCTACAGCCTTTTCCCATTATGTGGGGATGGTGGAGAAATATAAATAGAGAAAAAAGGAGGTGGTAGAAAAACATCGGATGAGATCAACTCCTACACAAATGCAAAGCACAAAAGGGTTGAAAGGACTCAAAAACTGTAATGATAGCCATGTCCGATTGTATATAGTCATGTATGAATTACGCGGAATCCTCCAAAAAGGATGAATCTCTCTGGCAATGGATGAGAATATGTAAACCCGGCGCATTAGTATTAAGTAGAAGTAGTAGCAGTCCTTTTTCTACATGGAATTGTTTCCATAAGGTCAGGTTATCTTCCTCTTGCGTTTCAATGCAATCATTGCGGGAACACATGCTTATCCTTTCTAGTTATATTTCCTACTTATATAGAATATGGAATACACAAGTGATGTGTGTGGGAATATAGGGAATAAAAAGATACTACTAGTTTCAAAAGATCATACATAAACATATATTGACGAATTTTCTCTTGAGGAACCAGGACACATTGGTAGTTAGTTGTCCACACATTGTTGTATAGGTATGTACATGACTCAGTTTAAGTGGAGTACATGGTATAGAAGATATAGATAGTTTAGTAGAAGTTGCACATGCCATTTGGAGGGACGGGATGTAAACACGCGATGTTTTCTCCTATCGCGTGCTCTCTCATCAATTTTCGGGAGAAAAGGGTATTTTCGGGTGAAACATTTGGACATATTCTCAGTGGTTGTCATCCCTTGTTCTACTGAGGACATTGCAGTGTCATTCATTCAAAAATTATGGAGACAGCCTGTCTTGTTTCTTTCACCTTTTTCAAAACTCAAATTCCTGTCCACCACCGCATGCGTCCTTCAAAGTTTGGAAGTACTTGAGAAAAAAATACTACTAGATTCTTCTTCCTTATGGCTTTACTATGTTTTCTATACAGAGGATGGATTTTCATGTAATACTTAGCCTTAAAAATACAGAATACCTCGAGATTTATCAAACTAATTATTTTAGTACATACATACTTTTAAATAATAGTTTAAAAGTAAACATGCAAGACGGATCCGTATTAATCCATTTTTTAAATCTGGTAAATTTTCAATGGATTACTTTTGGAAGGGTTGAGAGGAAGTTTAAGTTCCTTGCAGTTTGGAAAAAGTTTTTGTACACAGGTGGAACTGACCGAGGAATAACTTCATTTAATGGGATTTCTGTAGACTGTAATTTTACAGGGAATGATTGAATCTTACTCGTACTTAAATAATTATATACTTTGTTGCCCAACTAGAATGTACGTATAGTGAAGGTTAAATTAGGGGCAATAAAATTTAAAGACTCGAGATAATAATTTTTGGAGTTGTTTTGGCATAAATAATTTCTAGTCTCATTACCCATTTAATTATATGGGGGAAAATGGCAAAACAGCGTGGTTTTTTATAACAATGATGGTATAAAAATTGCACGAAAATTATTTCATTAGAATTTGTGCAAAACAAAAGCACTGTCCTGCATACAAATACATATTTATATAGCTTAGGGAAAATGAGTGTGGATCTTTAGATATGTGAGATTTGATCGAGCCTTTCACACCGTGAGTGAGGATAGTAAAACTAGTTACCGTGACCACAAAAGAGTTGGTAAGAAAAGTTTTGGTCCCAGTTTCTCTCTCGCTCTCTTCTCTAGTAAGTATAAGTGTAGACAGACATCTGACAAAAAGCGAGAAATGGGCTAGGGACATGTTGTAGGCGCGTTTTGATGAGCAAGTGTACATATTTGTATGTATTGTTATCTTATGTTTGAGGAAAGAAAACTTTTCAGGAGGATATATTATTATATGGGTAAATATATGTAGTAGCTATAGGTATATATATATATATATGTGCAGGGTCTATATAGAGATAGAAGATCTCAGGAGCAGAGGCAAGAGCAGGAGCGGAATAATATTGCAGGATGATGTGAATCAAAAAAGTGTCGGTCGGTGTTTCTCGTTGGGAATGACTGACTTGTGTAAGATGATGTAGTGCTGCGAGTTGGAAAAGAAGAGCGTTGGGCTATTTCATTGTACAAGCAGTAGCTGTCAATCAAACAGTGCCGAGTTGTATTTAGATTAATTTTCTTTTCTATCGTCGAGTGAGACAAAAAACATTCTTTAATTAACTCTGGAATGTTGAGGACGTACTCGAAGAGAACTAGACTTATCTTACCAGACATTAGTGACTGTGGTGTAGACATGAGATAGTCACTTGGACTGGTTTGTCCCTAATGTTACAAGTCCCCCTTCTCTCTCCTATACAAAGTAACTATATATCTATACATATGTTATGTTCGCTTATGCCATCCCTACTACTACAAATTATCTTTTTGTCCCTATATATTATTATAGAATGCTATTGGGGATATGGCCCTATATGTATATTAAGAAATGGATATGCTTCATATCCATTAGATCTATAGTTATGTGCCCACAATGTATCAGGCACATGCAGGAACATTTTCAGTTTTTCCCTTTACTTCTCCAACATGCACGCTTACTTTTTTCCCAAATTGGGTTTTGATACTCTCTCCCCATTTTGCAATCTTCCTTGAATTTGACTACATCCTCCGTCGGCCCTTCAATAGTTTCCAATTTGGTGGAAGCTTTTGCATGTAAATTTATCTATGGTAAAAAAAATTTTGACCAACTTTTCTCTACATTTTTACCCCTGAAATCATCTTCTACTCAACATCACTATGAATAGTATAGGAAAGGAAAGTTTTTCTTGATGTGTTTTTTGAGGGAGGTGTAGAAATTCTTGTTGAGCTTGATACATTTCAGTAGCCCGTAACTTTGAGTAAAAAATTTCAAAAGGTTTTTTTTGTTTTAGTGGATAAATTTTAGTTACGTTTCAATTTTTTAGATGCAAATATTTCGTATCGTATTTATAGAGTTCCATTATGTAC
Organism: Spatulosminthurus flaviceps; assembly: GCA_034693705.1. Classification (NCBI taxonomy): domain Eukaryota; kingdom Metazoa; phylum Arthropoda; class Collembola; order Symphypleona; family Sminthuridae; genus Spatulosminthurus; species Spatulosminthurus flaviceps. Next base: position 52,153 of record JAQFXU010000140.1, on the reverse strand, counting down.
TGAAATGTTTATCCATTGAAGGGACTTTACTATATTGGTGTATAAAGAAGGTTGCGTTTATTTTGAGATGCTACGTTAAGTTATAGGAAATTCTAATGTATTAAAGTAGCAGATGATTTTTGATAGTAAAAAATTGACCATTGGTTTTCCTATTTACGAGAATTGAGTTGTTAAGATGATGGCGAGGATTTCTCTGGGATGAGATGAGAGAGTTCCAGGATGTGTTCTGTTTGTACTGTAGCCTTGAGAAGATACGTGTGAATTTGTGCACGCTCTTTGGTTGAGTCCATCTGATGGCATGACGGTACCTAGGGTGCATTTTCAAAGGGAAATGACAGTGGTGTCGAAAGTATTGTACGGCCTTATTGATAATCCTTTTAAGATTCCTCGACTTACTCGGAGGAATGTGAGGAGAATGGGAGAGAAGAAGGAAGAAAGATATGCGCGCGGAATTGAACATCACGAGTACGATTTTTTTTATCCACCAAAAAACTAAAGAAAGACTTGAATCGTTGGAAAAGAGTGGAAAAAAACCGTGGAGATGGTAATTATTATTGTTGAAGGGGGTACAGTGTAGTTTGTGAGATTGTGCAAACAGTGAGATGCTATACAAAGTATATTATTGTAATACTGGGAATAGTCAAGTAGAGTTGCATAAAAATAGTGTAGGCATTATTGTTGCAGAAACCCAGAGAATCTATATAAAACTACAAGAAAAACAAGTGCTCTTTTCTCATCTGGCCTAAATTTCAAGGAATGCTTGACGGACATTTGATTGTGTCCACTAAGGGAATCAGGACCGATGGAAAGTAATGCCTTTGTGGTGGACTTGCGAGATTTGAGAGAGAGAGAGGGACAATGATACTCCACGGAGTGGTTATATAACACTATCGAAAGTGCATTGGATATCAAAGAACCATAACCATCAGCTGGAATTCTTGGCATGAATGGATTTCCCCCGACTGTATCCACTATTAACTTACCCGGCTGCGAACCCCTATGATGTGTACAGGCCTGAGCAGGGTATTTGGGTACTATTGGAAGTGTCATATGCAGCCGTCGTGTGGTCTTTCCAGTTCACTGACCTCGAAAATTGACCTTAACTCTCTGCACAATGTTTTCCGATCAGACTGAATTCCCTGTATTTATATGGTTTTAGTGTTTGCGTACGTTTGTTCCTACTACCACCGCCGCTGACTCAATACATGGGTGCTGATGATGGGCAGGCTCCTTCCCTATCGTATCCTACGAGTGGGGAAATCCTCTTGCATTGCACCTACATACTTATCTAGCTCCTTCCCTTTATTGTCTATACAAAGGCACCAGAGCAGTCAGTCACAGTATTAAGTGCGAGGTCCTGGGTGATTTGTAGAAGAGCATCAAGAACGGAACCCCCTCACCTTTCCATCAAGTGCATGAGCAACATGAATCTGAAAATAAATGTGAGCATTACAACAACCACAAGCCCATCCCAACATCTTTGAACACTCAAGGGCTCCAAATTGTGACTTGAAATTTCCAAACTTTTTTTTTATACTCCTCTCCCGTGCCATACTGAAAAACGTGGAAATAGGCACACGCTTGTAAAGTATTGGTTGCAGCAGCCGGAACAAGTTACCCTTTAATGTGCGTAAAGTATTGAGATTTATGTAATAAGTAATCATTTTTAACACACACACAAACTCCAGCCTTTTCCCTTACTATAGACAAGGAATATCAACTACATACGGTCCGCCCGAGTATAGGAATAACAAATTCTACCAACGTATTCTATTGATTCCAATTGAACTCCCATATGCTTGCTAAAGTTTTCTAACATTCAATGGTACTTAAATCCCAGCTAGTTAGAAAATTTGGCTACTCCTATGTACTCTACACCACGCTATCACCAATGGCAGAGGAAATCGACCGTTCTGTCTCTATCGGTTCCTTTAGTAGTCTGTTGGTGGCTGGTGCGTGCATATGGGTCAAAATTATGGCCAATGCTACCGTTTGGATGTTTGGACTCGCCTACACACACTCACGAGACAAGAGCAAAAACACTTGAGAAGAGGAAAGAAAAATGCATTTATACGAGCCAAAGGAGGATAAAATAAGAACCGTAGAGAACCGATAAGGAGTCATAGTCCACACTCCAGCAGGAGCAAGACAGAGCAAAAGCAGCAGCTGTTCTTAGAGTATATACACAACTCCATGCAATTCTGTTGGCAAGTAATTTTCCAAGACTGTTCCGATGCGAGTGGAGTGAGCACACTCTATGACAAACGCTCAAGTGCGAGAGAGAGAGAGAGAGAAACCAGTAGAGCTACCAAAATGAAAGCAAAATACATATGAGCAAACGTGATGAACCGCCCGAAAATTTTTATTATATGGGTGTGTTAAATCTTATTACATGGATGTAAGTTGTTGGAGTAGGTAGGTAATAAGAAGGATAAGGCTGTAGAAAATTCATAGCTGATAAGCTATTTTTTTTCCCTTACCTTCTTCTTGTATACACCAGCGAATAGAACCGATTGAGTCTGTTTGCGGGTCTCCGGTCAACTTTTCGTTTAACTCGTTTCACTATGAACTTCATTCAATTCTTCTGTTCATTTTTTGGTGGTACACCTCTTGATCTCTCATCTTACAACTCCCATCTCACGTAAAGCTAAAGTAATTATGCATAGATGGATCTTCATCCTTAACCACCTTATACCTTCCTCTTCACATTATTTGCTCCGCAACTCCCTCGGATAGACTTTTCCAAGTAGTAGTTTTATATTAGTGTTGGTGAGTTAGAACTGTTGCAGCCACTACTACCACTACTCCTGCTGCTCCTGCTCCTACTTCGCTGCTCCTGCTACGACCATGGATATTTAATATTTAGCTTTTTTCATCACTATACTCGGTCCGAAGCTGAAGGAAAAGTCAAGTCAAGTCACGATTTTCAATAAGAAAAATACTTGGTTTGAGAGAGGAGGCGAGTCTCTATCCTATTCATTCTCGAAAAGCAGAAGTCACATTGTTTTTTCCTCTCCGTGTCTACGATATATATATATGTTACATTACCTCTATACAAGTGTTATATATTTATATACAGAAGATTCATAGAAGGTAAGTAATGTAGGCAGAACCAGAAAAAAAACCACCAGCATCTCCGTTTTCATCATCACTATATCGTCCATCCTTTTACACAAGTTAAACCTGACCACATACATAAATGCCAAACTTTCCAATCCTCTAGCTTTTTTATATTTCTATGAAGCTTTTCTCTCTACATGCGCATCTCCTCTAATACTATTACATACACACGCTTCCTTTAAAAGGCCCCTCGATGTCAGTTAAAAAGAAACCCAGAAAAGATGTAATTTTGTTACCTATTTAAAAAAAAATATTTTTCTTCCCTTTTTTTTTAGATATATACCTAAAGACACCGAATCCGCAATGGCTAAACAATTTATTTTATTTACCTTAGGAAACTACAGAGGGAAATTAATGGATGTCTATCCCCTTCAATTCTGTACTTTTGACTTTCGGCTTGCTCTCTGTAAATACCATTCTATTTATATTGATGCTCTTTTGAATGTGTTGCCTCTCATTTCTTAGGTTGAGGAAGTTTAGGGATAATAAGGACTTTTAAAATTGGATGAATTTGTTTTGTACTATATGCGAGTGTCTATATGGGTATGGACTAGAGTATTTTTTTTGGTTATGACCATTTAATATGAGTGTTGTTTACGAGACATGTGTGAACTCATGAGTTTAAAAATTGTATCGGAGGAGGTTTTTACAATGGACGGGGTAATGCACAGGAGCAGAACTGACTGACTGAGAACGGAGCGAGAGTGAGTGAATGAAGGCCAAGGAATGAAATGAGGAGGAGTACTCCAACTCTTCTACCACTTCTATACTTGTTGACTTTTACAAATCTCGAGTCATTTTTCGCTCTTGGAGCATAAATCCAGAAAATCCTTTGTATAGTTTACTTAATTACTCAAGGAGGCTAGTTGAAAGGGGAATGAGTAGTGTGTTGGTCTTTTATAATGAATCTAGCTTCTGATGATAACCTGCGAATGCTAATCATTTAAGTTCCGCTTGTCCTTAAAATTCTCATAGCCTATTATACACAGTGTGTGTTACACAGCATACAAAAGCGCCATTTGAACTTTTCTCTTCTATTACTCCAAAGTTCAGTGCACACCGCAGTATTTAAGGATTTACATATAAATGTGTGTGAAGTATAGAAGAGTTAATGTTGAAAATAAAGCGAATAGTTTATTTATCTACTTGTGTTTTTATTATAGAACCAGTGATCTTTTTATATGAGAGTTGGATCAATTTTATCATAGAAATACATACACACTCTCCTTCCATAAATGTGTTTAAACAATAGGAGAGGATACGTTGATCAAAGGTGTATATATTATTCATGGGTGAGGTAGCATATAGTATAGTGTAGTAAATAGTATCTCATGGTAAACAAAGAGATAAGGCCGTCGAGGTGAGACGAAGAGGAATAATCGGCGGACAGGAGGGGAAAATGTGATGGTAATAATAATTGTTATGATATACAAGTACGAAACAAAGTATTACATTGTACATTCTAATTTTATTTGCGTAATGGTCCTGTGAAGAAGAAGAAGACTCAAAGAAGGAGTTAATGTTATTAAAGGCCCAAGAGCTAATAATAATCTTAAGAAAAGGAAGGTTGGGGAGGATGGAAGGCTCAATTAGGTAGGCAGGGATAGGAAGAGACAATAATCTCTCCAAAATAATTGTAATACGCTACTCAATGGTTAAGTATATAGATAAGTACACCCGATATGATTATAGATAGTAGAGCTTGGAATCACCGGACAAAGTAGACTGGTGACGGGATGGTACATCATACTTATTTGTACTCCTTGGAAATTAATGGTATAAAATGGGAGACAGTGAGTGAGAGAGAGAGAATAGAGAGAGAGAGAGAGAGAGAGCGAAGGGTTAAAGTTGATTCCAAATATTTGTAAAAATACGGGAGCGCATCAGGTAGGTAGAAGAATGGGGCATGAGCATAATGGTACACTTGGTGGCGATCATGATTATAGTAATTTTTGGATATAAATCACTTGCGTAATTGCTCGACCATCGTTTCCAGCTCAAGGAAGGCAACTCACGTTTATCAAACATTTGTATTACATTGTCCATGCATATTTCCTCTCTTGAGAGACAACATCCCTGGAATCAACGAACGTCCCTCTGTATCTCTATAAGCTTATTACAACGAGTAGTAGTAGACTTACCATCAGAGCTATATCAATGAAAATGTATAGCGTAGGAAGATAGAAAATCTCTCGGAAATTGCAACTGTGTGAATTAAACTCATGCTCCAGTCTAGTCTTTAAACACTAGAGCTTTGACATTACTACTCGGGAAGCAAGTATTACAATCCAGGGTCTCAACAACAACAACACAAACACAAACACATATATTATATATAAATATATATCTACATGGATCAGAGGATGTAGACGTTCAGAGGAAAGTTTCAAAGTTGATGGTGCCAGTGAGCACATTTTGATGTTACTCTCACATTATGATTAGGATGATCCATGACGGAGACGAAGCCTATTTGAACCACTTTGAAACAATGAATTATTTTATAATCCCGGGCCAATAACACATATGCCGCCTTTTCATACCCTTATATTGGCTCACTACCTCCAAACGCTTGCTCGTACATTATTTTTAGGATAGAAAGTTGTTAGTTCCTTTACTAAAAGCTACTCCTCGCGAGTCTATACCCATCCTTTATGCTCCCAATTCAAGGGTATGTAGTTTTCTCTGTATAGAAGCATCCTCAAATCCAAACGTTACTTTTCTACATGTACATATTCAGGACCGTACAAAAGGGTGACAGTGGTAGCTGGTATTGTACAGAGGGGACAGAGTGTAAAGTATGTAGCAATGTTCCTAAGCTTTCTTCCATGGTATTTTGCCATACCTGCTTTTGAGTCCTTCCGCTCTTTAAATACATATAATATAACAGGAGAAATACCCCAATATAGTCAACTAATCCTACTCAATACCCAAAAGAAACTCTGTCTACAACCGTAACTTGAAATTATTTGTCCCCACTGAGCCACTGAATTCATTTTAAGACACTATCAAAAAAGGGTTTACACAACTTCCCAGTACCTTCCCATACCTCCGCAGTCTGGAAAACATTGAAAAACAACAAGGCTATTTTTGAGGGCTCTTCCTTGAAAAAAAAAACTTTTGAAAAATTCTTTGAGGAAAAATATTATACGATTTCTAAGAGAATCGCATAACTTTTTAACAAAATACTTCATTTTTCGCCATGTAAAATAAAAGGTTATACATTTAAAACTCCTGTAGAATTCAACTCAATTTGGCCCGGAATTCGTAACGTTAAATGGTCATTTGTAAATATATTTTTTTTAAAATTGTTTTATAATTTCATAAATTTCTTGAAATACAAGGGTACAATTGGAAGGCTTACACTATGCTCTGCCTCTCTCTCTCTCTAAAGAAATATATTTTTGTGTGGTGTATAGATATAATTTTATTGCCAAAAAAAATAGTCGATGAGAGATGAGAGAAATGAAAAAATTCAAGAATCTATTATTGTACTTGAGCTACTAACTCTTCCTCCTTTCATGTTTTCTCCTTACATATAGCATGGTAGATTTGACTGGGAAGTTAAACCGACTTTGTACTCAGAATTTAGTAGATAGACCGGCAGCTATGAAGTTACGGTATACTCGGGAGATATAAATGAAAGCAAACTGACGATGAGATCAAAGGGAAGTACGATAAGTGATTCTTCTCTGCATGAGAGCATTATGCTTTGAACTGACGGCCAGAAGGAGTCATATAAATTTTGTGTGGTGAAAACACTTTGGTGGGCTAGCGGAGTCGTTGAATATATGTACATCTAGTAATAATATACTGCCAAAAACCAAAGCCCTTCAAATGTTACTGGTTCTTGGTCAGTTCCGGAATTAGTCCTACATTTGCATTGCCAACAATCATGTTGAAATGGTAAAAACTAGTAAATACTTAATTCTTTTGCCCAAATTTTCCTCAATACATATTATATATATATAATTATATATATATATATATATATATGGAATTACAATATACGGAACCAACTTAATATTTCAGTCCAAAATATATGATGGAAAGAACCAAAGGTTTTTTTAACCTCACAAAACCCTCCCGTTTACCCCAGCAAATATTATGTAGGGATATTGGTCGCCGGATTTAGATTCACTTCCTCAGATTATGAATGGATGAAGCAAGAGAGAGAGTACGGTGGGTGGTAAGTATTGTCAAAGAAAAACATTACTTTCACATGAGAAATTTCCAACTCACTTGATTACTCCAAGCACCATCAACTACATATATGCAGATGGATCAAAGTTGTTCAAGTACGTGTGGATCAAGTGCAAAAATATTTGCGCTCAGCTTAGACTCCCAAAAACACCACTTAACGGCTGAATGAGATTGTCATAAGTGGTTTCATATCCATCCTCTCTCCACTGTCAGACTTAAGAGCTGGAAAGGTAGTCATGCTCATGTACACCATGAACTTCCAAGCCATTCAATTTCCATTTAAGTATATTTGCAAACTCTACTGTATATACAATATAGTAGTGATGCATAGAAACGTATCTACCACACAAGGGTCGAATATCTAGCGATATTTGGATGGACCATATGAGATTCTCTTGTTCTCCTCTCCTCCCAATAAGTTATAGAATAATAAGGATGATGAGCTTCTTCTTCTTCTCACTATATATTCTACAGTAGAAGGAAAATGTACTGGGCCTGGATGGGCCCATCTTTTCCCAATGTAATTATTTCAACTGTGTTCATGTACATATGTATACATTTATACGTACATAAAGGATATATGTATTTGGATGGATTTTTTTGAATGTTCGTCTACGAGTGTGTATATGTACGGATGTGATGGGTAAAGTGTCCTTATGTATGAGGATGGTAGTGTGAGTTGGAGTAGCTATTGGGGTGAAGGGAAAAGGGTTGAAGGGTTTGCGTGTGTGCATTTGATGTGGATAGGAAAATACAAGCATTTTGTATGTATGTGCTTGTGTATGTGTGTATGTAGGGAATTTCCGAACATCCTCACATTCTCATACTTGATCTTCCTTTAGGCTTCCGATCAAAACTTCCAAAATATACTATACAAACAATGGAGCCTCATGCAAGAAACCCTCAGGTTGCTAACAACACATTTTCCTAATCTCTCCACTTTCTCTCGACGACTTCCACAATTATTCTATGGAGTATATGTAGTAACCATGTGTTTGTGGTTGTGAGTATAGACTACAACTACAACTATGTCCCTATTCCCAATAAAAATTACTCCCTAGTTATAAAAGGCTATCGATATCAAATGATGCAAACTTTTCATTTTCCCTTTGTACACACAAAAAAATATAAAAGTACTATTATATTGCTATGTATAATAATTATTAGCTACAGCTGTGAGGGAAAGCTTCTGAGTGTATAGTCGTAGGAGTAAAAGAACTAAAGGAGGTTGAAGTTTAAGTCAGAGCACAACCTTCGCAATCATATTCTATTAGTCAGAGAAGAGCAAAGTCTGGAAAATCAACTTGTACAAGTTGCGTAGTATGATTTTAGTAGCCCTACCCTGAAAACTGAAAGTGAGTTCAAGTTTTACTGCAATATTAACATTACGTATTATGACATTGGATTTTTTGGCCCACCCTTCTCCTTAAGGGAGACTTGTTCTTTTAAGATGAGAAATTTACATGACTTTTTATATGGATTTTTCCTTTCGATTTTTATTCTTCTTTTTTTTGTCCATTTATCCATTTGAAAAATTTTTGGATTTTTTTGGAATCTCTATGCATCAAATTTATTTTGGAGCTAATAAGAGGAGTGTGTGTGTGATTTGGAGGAAATCCTTGTATTGACTATTTATACTGTTAAATGGTACATTGATTGTATGTAAATAAGTAGCTCGGGAATGATTTAAATTCCCTGAGAGCGTTTTTAGTAGAAGATGAAATAAAAAAATAGGACGTGGGGGCAAGGTGTGAAATGATCTAGAGAAAATATGAATTGTGATGACTTTTGAAAATCTATCATGTTCATATGAACTGAAATAAATTATCAGCTTCTGTCCCATTAGCCACATTAGCAAGTTGTTAATGGTCAACGGATTGTATTTGCAAGAGGAATAAATTCTCAGAGATTACACATGAGTTGTCATAAGTTATTTATTAATTCAGAACTTGGGATGATGGATGTATGAATTCGTAACTGTGTTAGCAATTCATCTGGCAGGGAAATTGTGCCTTGTTTTTCTTACCATTTATTTCCATATGTTAAAAACTTATGCTTAGAAGATATGCTAAAGACGTTCCTCTAATTACTATGGCATATATATCCCTTGTGCTCAAATCTATGTAGGGTGACTGCATTCATTGTGTGCATGTGTTTCTGTCTGTCTGCATAAAGAAGAAAATGCACATGTACACACAAACATGGACCTTTCCACACTGCAGAGCATCAAACCTGTCTTTTACTCTTTATGAAAATCACCGTCACGAGTTACCCAAGGAATTAACATTCTACAACAAAAGGCAATGATTATCTCTTTGCTCATCATACAAATGGACTTCTCTTCAAAGTTAAGTCTGTGTGCAATTACTTCTACCATAAGATACGATTAAGATTAAAATTATTGACTATTTTTTTCACGTCTACGGGGCAAACAACAAGCCATTTTACAAATATGTAGGCTTAATTCTATGGGATGTGTGTAGGAAAGGGGGAAAAAGGCTAATATTTTTTATGATTTGAATCTCTATAAAGTTAATGTAGTATATGTCGTATAAGATACATTTATTTTGTGTACATTTTATTAGACTCACTGTTTACAAAAATTATAATAATTTTCTTTCCAGAAAACTCTTTCCCACCTGCAGTCATGACTTGAACCAGTTACACCTTTATTTATTTAATTCTGTGTGTGTAGGTAGTAATAGTGTTTCATAATTGATAACAGGTTTTGTCCAAGTCCACATAATAATAATTAACTTGATGATTGAACATACATGCATAATTTGATTATTAAATCCTCACCCTACATCATTCCCTTACAATGTTTACAAAATCCTAACTTTTCCGGGTTTTTATTCTCTCTCTCTCTCTCTCTTGACTCTTGCTTCCCTTCAAATAGATTTCGTTCTGGCTTGAAGAATACTTCCAAGAATTGCATACATGATTGTAACAATAAGTGCAAAATACTTAAATGGAGGTTTGGGTGCAGTAGAATCCGTAGGGGTAGTAAAAAAAAAGGTATATAATTGGATAAAAAAGTATACATGGGAATTCTGTGAGACTTTGATTTTTTCTCTCTTTCATGTCCCTCTCTCTCTCTCTCTCCTCTCTCTCTCCTTTTGTGATAATAGTCTTCTTGAGAGAGGCTCGAACATAATTTACTTTGTAACGGCAAGTGTATATCAGAAGAATGCAGGGTGAGTAATCGTCCCGAGGCTTTTGTGTATGATGACAATGGAAGAGAGGAGATATTAAAAGAAGGAAAATCACTGTGACAGGTTCACAAATTCTGATAATAATAACATGCGTGAATGAACTGAGTAAGTTTAATCGTCCCCCACTACTACCAAAAACACATTCATTGCTCTACTAAGGCTATAACATCCGCATGCTCCACTATATATAGGTATACAAATGTATACATACATAATACTCTATAATAGAAGAACCAAAGGACATATAATAATAATTGGAATATAGGACGGGGTGTTGTTACTTTGTCATTGCATGTTTCACCGGAGGGATAGTGTGTTTCAAGTTAGACGGAAGATAAACAAAAATTCAGTGTTAGAATTCCGTTGTGAAAATTTTGCATGCAAGTGAGACAGGCGGACGGAAAGAGAGAAAAAGTGGAAGTGTAGACGAGTCATCGAATGAATTTCCAAAAGATTACTTCGTGAGAATTTTCTCATTCTAGATCAATGGTCACTGTACTGCAGGAGGATGGTTCGAGTCAGTCGTTTATAGCTAGCAAAAGTGTGAAGGTTCTGTGTCTTCCCCTTGTTGTTTTCTCTCTCTTTATTTTTCTCTCTCCTCTTCCGTCGTCTCTCTCTCTCTCTCTCCGATGGTTTATTTTCCCGGAGTCCGCATCATCATTATTATCAGTACGCTCCATCTTCCGAACTATCTATTACAAACGTATGCCTACAGATATTTCCCAGCGTACCAAAAACATATGATGGTGAATATACGCGCACTTTTTAGGTCTTGGAAAATGTTTTTGTTTCAACTAAAAAAAACCCCCAACCAAGGGGTAATAGAGGCACCTTATGCAGTTTTTCCGCGTAGGTCATTTAATTTGCCCGGTACAGCCCAATGTACTTGGGTAACCCAGGACACAAATGGATTGAAAATCATCTTGATGATGAGACTTTACAAATGGACTCTACTGACTGTATATAGCGTTTGAAATTCTCTGCTCTGCAGTAGTTTTAGAAAATATGATGCAGTAATCAGGAACGAAGGTTCCTCTAAACTCAGGGGGAGGAAAATGCATGGAGGATGCAGATGCTGGTGTATGCATTCTAAATGCGGGGAGTCACATATCATGTAAGCGTTGAAGCGAATCTCATCTCGGGTCTGACTCTAACAACTTGTTCTTTTCCCTATAAAACCATATAGATACACATGGAATAATTCAAAGCTCACTCTCTCTCCCTCTCCATTCCTCTTTATTTTTCTCCCACATTATAGCTATATGCAGTAGTCAGTCTTGACTTACTCGAATCAGGAACACACATCAATTCACATACCTTTAATGCAATAACAGACTCCCCAAAAACAACAGTGTTCCTTCCATTTGGCTGCCCTACGGTCCTCTGACATTGCCGAGTGGTAGCGAACTGAAACTCTGCACACGCTCAACTCTCGCATGTACATAAAAATAAACATGAAATAATACTAATCATAATAATACCTTTCATACTTCCTCAACTCTTATACCATCATTGTAGTAGAGTCCAAATCTATTTCATGTACAAATCAAATTCATTTGCTATCATTATGTACGGGACAGCTTGAAGCTACATAATTACCATAGTTTTGCCCTATCATATACAAGAAGACTTAAGCAAGCGTGGAAAATATTTATATCACACGAAACTATAAGAATTGCCAATATCTCGCAGATCCGAATCAGTTTCTATACTTGTATTGATGACCATCGTACTATTTCTTTTAAAACATACTCTCAATATTTCAGTACCTTTTACCCCTGTAGGGTATTTATTGGTCATTGTATGAATGTGAATGATTGTATGTATTAGAATAAGGGCATTTGTATATCATGGCTTGGACTAATTATGAATAAAGTACGGACCTTTGATGGTCACCTAATATTTATATGTAAGTAAAGTATCATCTTTTCTGTCTCTGTAAAGCATTCCTTTACAGTAAAACACTCTGTAGAATTTATTCTGTTTTGGACTTTTGGAATAAATAACCACCAAAACCCTACTCCTTGGACTTGTATACTTTTATTATACACATTTCTGCCTGCATTCACCAGAGTCTTCATATCCTAGTGGCATATCTAGAACCTGAGACACTACACCCCTACGCGGTAACACTGGATTTTCTAGTATTAAATTTGCCCTGTATTTTGCTTATGTACAGATACCTTGTAGCTCATAGTGGGTATAGCCAGGGCCAAGGCACATATTCACCCTGGCTGTAGTGTAGTTAATTTTCAAAGGAAATCAGTAAGGGCAAATAAGGACTTGCTTAGTATGCAGACAGTTGGAGGAAGCTGTTTTGGGGGAAACTATAATTACATGCGGAGTGCTTAGGCCATAAAACGTCTTATTCTTCAACCCTCATATGTGATCTTAATGAAGATCTATTATAATGGGGCAGAAGCGAGAGATGCACATGTAGCAATTACAATCAAGTTCCATAGACGCATAGATATAATTAATAGATGGAGAACTAAGTATGTTGGTGGCTCGACCCTAATATTGACACGTGGTTTTTCCGACGGATCATTTTAGCATGGAGGAACAAAAGCCCTTTCCTCCTGGTAGTATTGTCCTATTTGGCATATCAGGTAATTATACGCATAAATAAGTTATTCCTTTGAGGAAACCATTGAAGAGACTTGACATGAATTGCACCTGATTCAAGTACTTTCTGCTTGTGTGTATATGAAGTCAATCTAGCAAGTTTCCTTGTATTTCAAAAGCCACACACAACTCTCAGTTTTCCTCCGTCAGTTCTACGGGCAAGAAATTTAGAGAGACAAACGAAGAGAGAGAGAGAGAGAGAGAGAGTTGGGCATCAATAGTTTCAGCATAGGGATGTGAGTGAGATATTTTACGATGAGGATTACAATGTGATTGCTGGTACTTGCATGGTACATTGCATAGCATAGCTAAGGTCCTTGTCTTTTAAGGCTTCCAAGAGGAGCACTTTAATATTACTTTTGCATGTAATACTACTACAACACTAAAGTTGCAACATTACAGATTGAGCCAGGTTGCGAGTACACAGGTTTATACTGAGAGTTGGTTTAAATTCATGTAAATACGCACAGAGTTGAAATGTCGATAGGCTCATATGTAGTAGTAGTAGTAGTGGTAGTGGTAGTAGTAGTGAGCGTAGAGAGCAAACGAGGAATATGAGCTAAATTTATAAGTCATGGATGGTTTAGCTTGCAGTATAGAAATAATGTGGAGGTACATATACACGTGCATTTGCATGAATAATGTAAATGCACAAAGATAAGGGCTTTAATGTAGTTTGTGCATGTAGAAATGTGACTGTGGAATGAAACTTACAGTATAAAGCTATTCTAGATATGTGTAGTGGAGGAAGGTAGAGAGATACGTAGGTAGGAAAGGGGGCACATATGTCACAATGTGGATATGAGCACTTGGTTGTTAACTTACATGAGTTCATGAGAGTATTATTGATGTGCTACACACACGAAGGGGTTGGATAAATGATGGCCGATGGACCGTAAAGTCAACCAACTCAAAGTGAGCCGTTTTCATGAACCAGGCAATATACATAAGTTCACGCATCTTGCAACAAAAGGTCGTAGGTGAGAAAAGACTTGGAAAAAGTTTTGCATTCCAAACTATATCTCATCATGTATTTCTACATCAAATCAAGGAAAGGAAGAGTTTTTGGAAGGGAGGTAGAAGAAAAAGAGAGGCAGAGAGAGAGAGAGATAGAAAGAGAGAAATATTCTAAAATAAATTCAAAGCGATGAAACATGCAATAGGCAACAATACACATGAAAACACTTGGGTTGGTCATCCCTGAGCGTCTCAAGCTACAAGAAAAAAAATGAGCGAACACCATTCCCAATTGATTTTTATCCCTAGTCTTAGTTTTTTCCAAACAACCAGGTCATTGTTAAGGTATAGTTGGTATTTCCAAAGGAATTTTTCATTTAAGGAAATATAGGACTATATTTACAACAAAAAATAGCTGAAAAAAAAGTCTCGAATTTTTTTTTTAAGGAACAGGAAAGAATGTACTCTCTGACCTACCTGTCTATAATTATTTCTTAGAGTTTTCTAAATTTCACGGATACATCATTGAATATTTGCCCGGAGATGTCACAAAATATAAAATTATTCTTCCTACTCCTAATTCTCACAGTCAACTTTCTAATGTCTACATCACAAGCTAAAACTCCTCAAAGTTCAAGATGAAATTAAACTAGAATTTTTTTTTCAATCACCAGTCCTAGTAGGAGCCTGAGAGAGAGAAAATTGAAATTTCTTGCCTGCTTTGCCAATTTTCCTAAACTACAATAATTGAAATTTGACTGGAAAAGTTACCTTGTATTCTTTTGTTGAAAAAAGTGCTCTTCACACAAACAATTTATGTAACGCTCAAAATTTTTCCATTACATCAAACGAAAAGGAAATGCAATTTCTACCAATTCTCCTCATCCTCCTTCCTTGAATTCCTTCTTTTGTGTATGAGCTTATAGCGTTAGCCCTTTATACCTTGAAACCTGTCTGGTAAGCAGGGAAAATTCTGATAACATTTTTTTTCTTACAGCAATTTTCCCTTGTGTTGTATTAAAAAGCTCGAGTTGGTTGCAGAGTATCCAAATCATTTTTTCCATTTATTTTATATACACATGTATAAATACTATACATATACAATTATTATTACACATACAATTGCGAGTATACTCGAAGAAAATAAATATCAATCAAATAAGGTAAAGTGTGATATGCAAATCTTGGTTTATGATGATGAGAGACAGAAGTGTGGAAAAAGTTTGTTTTTTTTTCCTGAAAAAAAAACCACGGAAGTTTCAGCTTGAAAGAGACAGACTGAGAGAGAGAAGAAAAGCAACCATTGGAAGTACTCAAGTTAGACAACGTGTGAATATTTGAATGTTGAAGGGAAATATATATCTGGTGTAAGGACGAAGGGAGGATGATGTTGACTTGAGTTGATGTAAGTTTTGGAGTAACAAGCTCACAAAAATATTATTCCATGGCACAAGTCAAACTATAGGTTTTTTTTACACCCACCAACTTACTTTACTTTGCAAAGGAAAAAGAAAGTCTTGAATATGGGGAAAACCAGAAACATAACATTATGTATAAGAGACAGAGGAGTTGTATTGTCGGGTAGAACTTGAGAGAGAGAGAGAGGTAAATGCGAAGACATCTCGCCTGAGTTTACATGGATGCATGTGGAAACTTACATGCATGTATAAATATATAAAAACTCAACTCGTAGATATACAAAGGAGATTCGAATGTTTCTACGTACACTCAGACATATGTACGTAAGTATGCACATTGGAAATGAATGTATGTATGTATGTGTGTGAATGGAAGTAGAAAGACATGTATGAACTAAAGGTGGTTTATTTACGAATGCATACTGCCTGCATGACTTCGTTGAGAACTCTATTTTGTGTTCACCTTCCTGTATTTCCATTTTCTACGAGTTGAGTCGCTCATCTTCTCTCTCTCTCCCGTTCTCTTCCACTTTCCTAAGCTTTTCTGGTCTTCTTTTTCGGATGCGACGGGAAAAACATAAAAAAGGGTCTTGGGCGAAATTGGAAATTGTAGGACCGTTCCAAGAAAATCTAGTTAAGAGGCTCCTCCTCTAGTGGGGAAAATCGATGAGACCAATCCGATCCGGAGTTGGAACGTCTTTACCCATCGTACTCCTTTCTCCCACATCCTAGCCATCCAGGGTGGCCTCATCGAGTCACAGGCAGTCATGGAAACCCGGCTGTCCGACCCATACCTATCCAAGCCATACCCGACCGTATACTATATCACGCGGCTCCTCATACGTGCATCTCCTCTCTCTCCGTCTCCACTTGCATCTTTCTCCCTCACACAAACACACACACACACACACACACACACTCACTGTCGGTTGGGTTTCTCTCCTTCCCTTAATAATAAATCCTAGCATGTGAAAAAAAATCCAACATCCCCAGTACAATGAATACGAAACGATATCTCAAAAAATGTCTTGAAATTTTCCCCGTCATCATCAGTGTGCTATATTTATATATGTATAGTTTGAAACGAGGAGGAACTCCAAGCGCTCTGAGATGAGCAAGGAACGTGGAAACGACACGTTGTATGTACAAAAGATTCTCACCAGCTTTAAGCCAACGCACGGTTGATATGTCTCCTTGGAAATCCCATCCGTACTTGACACTTAACCCGCCTATTGAATATCCTCGGAAATTCGAATGAGATCAATTTAATTGACGTGGATATTATGAGGAAAGGAAAATTGCGTGCGAGGGACAAGTGTAGAATTCATGTAGAATCCTTAAATACCTTTTTTTTCTTAAATTTCCTGTATGCAAGGCAACCCCCCCTAAATTTCATTTTTTACCTCAAGGCAAATTAATACACGCTCTTGCTAACTAAAATCGGATATTTAATTTCAACTTCTAATTCCAAATTGGAGATTCTTCCAACGCGAGTATAGTAAAAGTATGTGTAAGAAAAAATCAAGGAAAATGAAAAACTATATGTTTCTTCTCACACTTCACACATATTTATACACACAAATAATGTACAAACGATGTCAGTGCTCCCAAAGAACCATCTCCCTCATCCTCTCTATGTATGTATGCAGTATAAATCTTCGTGTATAAATAAATGCAAAACTTCCCCAACAGCTTGTACTTTCCTGATAAATAAAAACAAATAACTATTATTAATACCATAAACTCGTCCCATCATTCTGGACAGGATGGTCATTTTAATGCAAACAATAATAATCATTATTCAATCTACTTTTCCATAGGCTCTGGTTACCTACCTCCTTAACCACCTTCCCAATATTATTTCAGCGCGACTTGACCAGCATACCAATGTCATATCATTAAGTGGGAGTTTTCCTCCTCCAGGCTATATATTTTATATACATGGTTGATTACATTAAATATGGCTGAAAGGTACAGAAACATTTTCCAAATGATGTGTGAATCTTTATATAATAATTGTAATCATCCCCTACGTTGGCTTAAACAGGGCTTGTGATAACATTTGGAAAGATTTTTTTTAAACCAATGAAATTAAATCCTGGAAAGGAAACCATGTTTGGCTTTGTACGAGGAGTCCAGGATATTTTTTATTCTCATTCCGCTCTATAGTAAAACCTAGTCCCGTTCTTTCCATCCTCCAGTTTTTTTTGATATTTCATCTGTCAACACTAGACTCATCAAGTGGAACTGGGCGTAGGACTAGATTTCCTATAGACGTGTGTACTAGTGGATTGGTGAAAAAAAAACTTTTTGTATTAAGACACTCCATGAAGTCCATCTAATGAGTATGGCGTACTATGCACAACTGTCTGGATTTATCTGAGAATCTCCCACCCTTTCATATCATTTACAGTCAATCACCCGTCCAACATCTATTCACTGTACGTTCCTTCTAAGACGCCCATCACTGTATGACTCACTCACGTAAGAGATTACCCACAGTTAAAAAGATAATGTTCTCATCTGCAATAACCCATAGGATAGTTGTTTAATGCAAGAAGAAGCGAAAGAGTGACTGAGAGAGAGAAAAGGAGCTTTGCATGTAACTGATATGAGAGACAAGTTCCTAGCGATTTTCAAAGTACAAGCCAACTTTTGTCTACATATGTATTTTATGCATGGGCATATATGAGAAAAACTTGCCAAAGTTTGAGCAGCGTGAGTAGACATTGCTGCAAGTCGTTTGTAATGTAGGTACACACGTCCGAGTGGGCACGAATTCTCAAATATTATGTAATGCTGAGAGCAAAGTAAAGTTTTAAGCTAGCATTTTAGTAGTAGTGCAGGTTAGTATAATATACTAGGGGAGAGAGAGAGAGAGAGACAAAAAGCCAGAGACTATTATAGTAGGTCTCCTTTCTTTCCATAAGCGAGGACGAGGAGGAAGGCTCGTATAAAGAGAGAAGAGAGCTCTCGAGAGTAAACGAGTTTTCTTATAGTCACATTTTTATAGCCTGGCCTTCTATTTCTCTCGCCTCTATTGTGTACTCTTGGCATGGAGCTCAATTGTGTCTTGTGTGAGACGACCGAAGGGAACCTGCAGGTACCTCTCGTCTTCCCTTTGGTCTCGGAAAATACCCTGTGGGCGCCGGATTCTCTCTTGTAAAATAAACATAAAGCTCCAAGCATACACACACACATACACTATATTATAATGGTAGAATAATAGAATCAGAAGTCGAAGAAGAGGAAGAAGAAGGAGCAGACGACAAGACTTTTTCGAATCATGTAAAAGACACATACACATATAAGCCCATACACGCACTCACACACACACACACACACACACCACGTCAAATGTCAATCACACTTGTTGGTTTGGACAATGCGGAAAATGTCGCACTTATAGCGGCATGAAAAGGGCCACGATTTCCCTTCCCTTTACTTCTTCTCGGATCCATCTCATCTTCACAAAGGTCATCTAGGACGAGACTTCAAGGAGAGACTGACACCTTGCTCTTTGACAGTGACAGCAAGACCCCAGCGCTGTCTTTCAACCTGGCCATCTTTTTAAAAAATATTCTACATATACACACAATATAAATATGCTCACACATTTCCCATCATGTGACAAGCTACCCTATGTATTTGCTAAATAAATATCTCCAACTATCTCTACCCCGTCTATCATTTCCCATCATCTCATACAAGAGAAATATTCCCCTGGCAAAAATGTTAATTTCTCCAACAATCACCCATTTTTTTTTTACACTACAAGGTCCAGAGCCAGGGTATTCCAAGAATCGGCTTCGAGGGTATAACGAAGAAAGGCTCCAACCATTTTGTCTTAAATACGCTTTTAAAATATATGAACCAACAACTATGGATTTCTTTTAAAAATGTCAATTATGATTCCTTGGGGTACTCGATTATTTGGAGTCTCCTGTAGATTACGACTATCAAAACAACTTATGATCATCAAGTAAATTGTAAGAACACACACAGAGAAATTTAATATAATTCGGGATTAAAGACTTTTATTGTTTTATTCTTTTTCGTGGTTAATATTGGTTTTTTTGAAAACTGGGTCACCAAATAAAGACTTCACATCATCGGTCACAATCACAATAATTTTTGTTTAAAAGCCTATCTTAGAGAAAGGAAAGATATTCATCTGACCATCCCTCTGATTAATATAATATATATCTATATATAATTTATATCTGTATCATAGACAAAACCTTGTGTGTGCAGTTGTACGTGAAGTATAAAGATGACGAAAACAAGAGACTTTTCAAAAGAATCCATCGTCCGTGCGACCCACACGACAACGACAAAGTACAGTGGGTAGCAATGTAGAAGCAGTATCTGTAGTTCTTAAGTACTCATAGGATAGGTTAGACATTACCCAACTCTGACCGATTGAATCAAGTAGATTTTACAGGTATAACTACAATCATTCCTTTTCATATTTATATAGTTATATATATTTATATAGTCGCAGGCAGCTGCCAGAAAACGTGGGCAGTCCATGAGTCTCCTTACAAGTTGATAAGACAAGGCTTTTCTCTCATGCTCTTATGATGGTCATATAATGATTTTTTGGTATAACGCAAAATAAAAATAATATAAGTTGTGGTTGCAGTATAGGAGGAGTAGTGGTAGATGGTTTCAGGGGCATTATTATTATTACTAGTACACGGGTAGGAAAAATACCTCAATTTACTTGCAAGTTGATTAAACTGGTAAGTGGTTGGTAATATTCACCGTTGCTGTTGCTGCTGCCGCAATTGCTGTTGCCGTATATGAGTAAATAACAACACTGAATGGGCTTGTGTGGGGGGAACACAGTTTTTCTTTTGCATCAAGCTATATAATAATGATTAATATTTCTTCATATATATATATATATATTTTTCAGCTTGATTGCAATCTTGATTCATACAAGTGAATGCAGTGGAGCTTTTCATGTGATGGTGGTGGGGGGGAGGGGAAATGATGTTGATGTGTAATGCTTGGAGTTGATGTGTTACTTTTGTATGGAGGATTTGTCGCTGTAGTGGGACGACACAAATACAGGTTTACTTCTCTCCTAGCAGCAGGGTATAGGGCGAGGAGGCAGTAAGGTGATCATGACACAAAGACATGACGTTAACATGATGTTTGATATGATACGATGTGCTATTAGATTATTTTCGAACAAAATCGTAGGTGGGCTGAAATGATGATTTCGACTTTGCTTCGATAATTCATAAATAAGTATAAAGTTGCAAGTTGTAGGTAGTCATAGTTGTTGTAGTCATGGCGTTGTATTGTGTAAAGAAAACAGATTTTTTTTCTCTTGGTGCTGGATCGGATCAGAAGGTTTTTATATTTTCCCTTTGCTTGCTTGCTGGCTTTGCTGGTGTAGATATAGTAGTAGGTAGTAGTAGTTTGCATGTACATAAAGTTGCAGTAGTAGTTACTAGTTGTAGTATCGACGGAGATAAAGATGCGTTTCTATTCTCTCTTTACACACACACACACTCTCTCTCTTTCTCTCTTGGTGTAGAACACTCTTCGGAGTCAAACGAGACAGTTAATTTTTTTTACTCTTTAAATTCTGTCTCCACTCACAGTTTCTCCATTTGATGTCACCACACTAATCCTTCGTTCATCTGGTGATCTGAAAAACTCCCAGTTCCGGACACTACAAATGTAAGACCACATGTCGCGTTATTGACTCTTCGAGCACACGCTTCACTTCCATTACCTGTGGCGATGCACAGACCAGCGTTGCGAACTGATAAGTTGAAGAGGACTCTCACCTGGTGGCATGTAGTCAGGACTGGACCTAGGTTGTGTCAAAAGGTCGCTGCCTTGTCCCATGAAACTGCCAGGAGGGCCGGGGGGATTAGGGGGACCCTGACCTTCATTCGGGGGCATTCCACCTGGTCCTCCAGTAAAGTCACCCATTCCACCGGGTTGGTCAAGTGGGCCCGGAACTGATTGAGAAAATGCGAGCAAAAAGTCCAAACATCAAACAACTTTGCTTTACACTGGCAATGCAATGGAGAATCATCGACAGGACCGTGTTAACCGAGTGAACGGCAGATGCATGTGCAGGAATAGATAAGCTATGACTAGAGTGTGTGTAACTAGACCGAACCAGTAAGTTGAGCCATATCATGACTGTGAAGTGTACACATGTGGAGTTAATGCTAGGCTTAAGCCCCGCATTAAATACCAGCAAGTTTCATCAAGCGAATATTTCAGTAACGTACGCTAGTGTAACTTTATCAGTCCTGCTACATGTGTAAAACCTTGCGTGGCAAACACGGCAAAGCCCATGATTGCGTCCACAAGTTGGTTTTATAGTTTAGCTCAATCAATATCCTTGCGTAGGTCTATTATTTACGCTTCGGACATACTACAACTACTACCAGCTCTCCTGCACCGTCCGATCGTTCAAACTGCTAAAAGTTTCACTGAAGATGGATGGGAGTAGGGAAAAACAAGGTCTAGTTCTACTCATATAGTAGTGTATTTTTATACATGTAAACATACCTCCTCCGGATGGAAAGTGAGGTTGTTGTCCAGGGAAAAAGTCATGAAAACCTTGGCCAGGTCCACCACCGGGTCCATATGGGAAATCTGAGAATTTGGCATCCGGAAAGTACGGGAAGGGAGGGTTTGGACCGTCATCCATACTAGGGCTAATATTCATAGGAAAACCTCTCATTTTTCTTGACGAGCCGAAAAAGGGTCCCCGGCCCATGGATGTCAATTGCTTCAGACGTCTCTCTTTGCTTCTCTTATTCTGGAACCAGACCTGTTATCGCAACACAAAAAGAATCCCCCCAAAAAAATTTCAATGAGTGGGTAAAGAGAGCTCAATAGTAGGGAGATAAAAACTATCCAGGACCGAACCAAATGACGTGTCCAGCCATCCACACTCTCACGTCTTATTTTAACTAAAAAGATTTCCACTTTTGACAAGTGCCGGCAATCCAGGGAGTTTTAGAGGAGTCAGAAGCGGTCTGGGATAAAAGATAACCTGTAGGTATGTGGATGAAATAATACCTGTATGACCCTCATGGGGAGTCCAGTTTCTTTGGCCAGTTGCTCTCGGATATGTCTAGTAGGCTTGGGGGTTTGCGAGAAAGCTGTTTTGAGTATTTCCAACTGTTTGGCTTTGATGGTGGTGCGAGGACCTCTTCTTTTCGATCCCACCGAAGAATCCTCCGGGGACTTGTTCTCCGCGCCTGGATCTCTCGACTCACCATCTGCGTCCATTGAACCCTACAAACCAGACAAAATCACCTTTTCTCTCAAACCACTTAATCTTTACATGTAGACAAGTATATAGTGAGAGAGACAGAGAGAGGGGAAAAAATTATACATGAAACAAATTTAATTTCAATAAAAAATGTCTCCACCTACAAACATCCTATCAACTCAAATGCTTCCAGTCACTTCCCATGACGTACATACATAAGTCAGAGCTACGCAACAATAACAACGGATCAACGCCAGGGCAAAGCATCCCACCACGAGCAAGTCGTTCCCATAATCAATCTCTCAATTAAGCTTTTCTCAACGCTCCTTCTCCATACCTTCCTCTATAACAGAGAACTTCCGGAGGTTCGCACGTGCCCCTATTCCTTCAACTCTCAATAATAATCGTGCTAGAAATAATAACAAGGGTGCACTCCTAGAAACCCTTATTTAGTCTGTCAAAATTTTCCCCCCAAAAATACCCTTCCATATTTCAACCTGCTCCTAAAACATGTATTTTACTTCTTCACACCCCGGCCCCGACCACTTGGAAAAACTAACTTCCTCCCCTCCCCTCTCACCTTCAATCCTCAAACAGAGTAATTGCTCAAAATAATAATAGTACACGTTGAAGATTTTAATTATATATACCCACTAGTAACTCCTACTCCTACAACTTACCTAATAATAATAACGCAAGTAAAATCCATCAAAATCCTCACTATTTTTTCCCACAACTAATAATCCTATACAAACAGAGCCGTTGAGTTAATTCAAGACACAATTAAACTAATGACGAATTTTGGTCCTACCTCAGAATCATTTCCGTTATCTTTTTCTGGGTTACTATTGTCACCCGAAGATGTTACTGGTGTTCGCACGTCTGTATCCTGAGGTCCACCCGATGAGACAATTGCTTTGGTGGGTGTTCCAATGCCAGACAAGGATGTATTTCCAGGGCTGAGACTGGAATGGTGATGATGGGGACCCAAACCGGACTCGAGTAAATCCTCTTCGTCATCGTCTTCATCATTTGAGAACAATGAATCTATAGATAGAAAATTGAAAATACCACCAACCTTATTCACATGTTAATACCATGTGCAAGAGCCATTTCCTCCATGTACGATGATGCATTAAAACATTGCCTGTACTTATTACTAATATGCTCCTTTTATAATTAAAATACAGAGCTAACAGATTCTATGCATCTCATCTCGCCGGCTATAGTAGTAGCAGGCAAAGTGTACTTATATAGATGTACATGTATAGAATGTCACTGACTGAGAGAACAGTGTCGTCCCAGAGAACCATACGGGATTTACTAGAGCTAAATTTAACGTCGCAGAAATCTGCTCGTTTGCATTTAATCCGATTTTGCGGTATCTCCTCCTCTGATGGGATTGATATGCGTTTCGGATGGTGGATCAAGCCTGCGGATTTAGGGGGAAAATTTTAAATCCTCATCAAAACTCCCTATACATATATACATACACATGTAGTAGTTTCCTCCAGTACATTACTGCACTCCATGCACACTACAGTACACAACTGTGCCTCCAGCCAGGTCTGCCAGTTGAGTTTTTCTATTACTTGAGTCCCTCTCTCCATTTTATATTTTTATCTCTGTACGTATATGCATACATACAGAGAAATAGAGTTTAGTACAAGCACACTTTTACCCAAAGCTGTAACTCTGTTTTTGAGCCCTTATATTTGTATGTAGTAAAACCACGATGGTTTTATCAAGTACTTAACTTTATTTTCAAGTACTTGGGTGCATTTTGCACGGTCACTAACTACTCCATATTCCATTCCGCCTAAAACCATTGTTTGCTATACATGAGAGAAATTATTCTACAAACTCACTTGAGTAAAACTGCATATATCAAAGTAAAGCAATCATTTTTTCTCCAAATTTAAGCCTTTGGGCACTTCACTGCAGACATAATTTCCTCTGCCTTCATTTCTGCTACATGAAATGCAGTTGAATAAAAATTGATCTCAAATCTACAATGCAAGGTCTTGAAATAAACTGAGGGTGAATTTAAGCTAGAGGATGTGACCGTCTATAGGACAATGAGTTTGATGTTAGTCCTAGTAGACATTTATTTATGTAATGCAAAAGTAGGATGGAAGTTTATTATTTATAATAATAATTTCAAAAAAGACAATTACCGTGCTTAGCCTGTATATAGTCATCTTTACAAATGAATTTGGTATCATCAAGAACGTAAAGTTCCTCCCCAGTGGACAGTTGTCTGCGACAGATAGTGCAGGTAAAGCAATTTAAATGAAACACTTTATCACGAGCTTTCCGAACCATGTCTTGAGGAGAGATCCCTTGAGCACATCCCGCACATTTGGTTCCATAGCGCCTGAAAATCAAGCCATTATTCCTGATTTATTATCTCTTTACTACACTACTATTATTACATTTAAACATTATTCTAAGAAAACCTCCGAGTCCAAAACCATTCCCATGTAGTGTTACACAAGCAACACTACTAAAAATGAGAGAAAACAAATTTAAACTCTTAAATATTATCCCACTTTTCCCCCCTGTAACACTGGAAAGACAAATGATGACAGACTTCTCCTTGGAAACTTCATATAGTCTGAGAAAGAGAAACTCCATAACTAAAGTTTTATGAAAAACTTGATAAGTTGAAAAGTGTCCTTCGCTTTGTGTCATGCGTGTGTGGGCTAGAAAGACTAAAACGGCGAGGAAAGAGAAATACAGAAAGAGAGAGAGAGAGAGAGACTGAGTGAGAATAAGTAATAGCATCCTGGTGACAAGATATTGAATAATTAATAACAATTTTGCACTACTGCCAACCAAGTACAGGTTCAGAGCTACCCTTCTAGCCATAGAACAAGTTTACCATAAGTTATGCCACTCACTCACTCACTCACTCACTCACCACCACAACATTGACTCAACTAAATTTCCTGTGTATACAAACATATTTAGAAATTCCCTGCCCCAGCGTTGATTACCAATGATGAATGAGGCAAAATACATTAAACATTCATATACAGTTATGGTACACCACATAGGATCAATCCAAGCTAAATGTCAGTAAATATAGATACAGTATAGTTCTCACGGAATCCAATGGGCAACTGGGCATAAATCTCAATCTTTGGATGTGTGAAAGAGAAAGAAAAATGAAACATTCCACGGTATTAAGAGAAATAACTTTGCAAATAGAGAACATTTTTATGTTAACTACCGGGTCCGAGGGGGAAACTCATGTTAATATTCTCTTGGAAAATAAATTATACAGCTTGAGGTTAGCTATTACAAAGTTTATGGAAAGTTCATAGCTACCTGCTTCAATCTATCCTCTAGCCAGAGCTTCTGGACGAACCTGTCAATTTTCAAGTGTGTTCCCAATGCATTATTGATATTGCTGGTCAGTAGTTGTAACAGTGAGTGAGTAGTAGTTGGGCCTATGTATGTAAAAGATAAGGACTGAGTTGAGTTGTGTAATAATAATAGTGGACTCAGGGTAATTTGTCAATAGGAAAATAAAGTCACGTTCTCCTCACAAAATATAAATCCGGTGTTGGAAATTACAGGCTTCTGTTAGAAAACCTTAAGTTCCAAATGAAGGGTCGATAGTAGAAATTACACCCGAGTAATTATACCTTTGTCCCCCATACGTATACTTATCTTAACCGGATTTGGTAAATAAGGCTGTAGCAACAAGATCTTGGGCGAGAACATAATTCTCACCAACTACAACAGATCCTTCACTTTTCCTCATACTTGCTCTCTTTTTCTCTCTCACTCACTCATATTCTCTCTTACTTTGTAACCCCTTCACTACTACTACAATACTCCTCCAAATTTGTAAGTGAGTGTACTTGAAATGATGCTGTTGTTTTAACCTCACAATCTCATATGTATCTATGTGGTTAGGAAATATAGAAAATTCTCTATCCACTGGGAGGAACAAAGGAATCAAAGTCCTCCACTTGAATTCACTTTTTCCTAAAAGTACTCTCTGGAAGGCCTGGAACCCAGAGCTTCTCCTTATTGTCTTTTACAAACTCGACTCTTTTATGTAGCTCCTTTTTTCAAGTAATAATAATAATAATAATCGATGGTCAATAGTTTCAAGTATGGGGATCCAATCCAGTAATTATTTTACAGATTTCCCTTTGATAACTCAAATTGATATGTACTCACCCACTCTTTGCATATATTGATAACTACTGGGAGAGTTCGGGTCTAAATTGCAACTCAGCACTCACGTTCTTCCTCCTCTACTCTCCTGCCTTTTTATAATGCATTCCAAGCACATCATGCTCATCTATCAGGCCAGGAGAGCAACAGATTGTCGCAATGTATACTAAAAGATACATAGAGGCAAGGGTCACAGAATGTACTCACAAGTGCCTAGGTCACGTTTTCTCCTTTACCTTATTCTTACACTTCCACTCCTACTCACTACTACTACTACTACTACTATATACTCTCTTCATATCTTTCAAATGCTACTATCGAAATTCCCTTTCTCATCGCATCGCCATGATCAAAATCCAACGAGTACTGTATGCACTATATATTGTATATATAAAAAAAAAACTTACGAAATTTGAAATTTCCTCCGAGTTATAGTACATAAATGAAATGTGTATATAAAGCATAAATATATATTGTACGAGCTTTACAGATAAAATCACACGTTTTCCTCTTCATTCTTTCTATACCTTTCACAAATTACTTTTGTAGGACGCTAAAACATTCTTGAGAGAAAAAAAGAAACAACTTGTCAACTATAATTCCTACCAGTTAAACTCTAATTCGTGCCTTGCATAAGTATACACATAGTAGTAGCGATTGAATAGGGCGTTCTCTCCTTACCAAGTAAAAGCTACTGAATTCAACTGAAATATTATTTTCTGCTTGTAAAGGAAAAGATAAAAAGTTGCATTTCTACCGCAAAATCCAATTCGAGAGCTTCCTTATATTATAATAACTAAACGTTATGTATTCAAGTCTGCCTTGCTCTCCTGTACTATTTCAAAAGTCCTCAGATGGTGAAGACCATGAAAGGGTTTTTTTTTTGGGGTGCAACGAAGCATGCTAAACCACCCTTGACTCGTCAATGACTACTTTTGAAAAGTTATAACATCAACACTTGTCGTTTATTATGTAGATACATATGTTCGAACCACAATAATCATTCAACTATTGCTCTTCCCTGAAAAGTGAGAACAGTTAGGATAGTCCATTATATATATTAGCTACAGAAAATAAGTGGCACGGGTGGTGGATGAAAAAAGTCTGACCAAAAATCAAGATTTTGAGGTTCACTATCGATTTTTATTCAACCCGACCTCCTGCTTCTCTCCAACTAAATAATGGACCAAATGTTGCATTTAAACTGACTCTACGGCACACTGCACACACACACACATATACTAGGGCACTTCTATTTTGTTTTATCGCACGTTTTTGTTCCAACTCCACACAAAATGACTCCATATGCTCGTGCTCCAATGTTCGTGGTTCGTTCATTGTTCCTCCATTGTTTGGAACAACTTTGAGGGCAAATATTGGAACAAGGGCATTGTTACATATATATATATATATCTAATCTCCAAGCAGCATAATAATATATGACGTGAATTTTACACCACCTAACATTATATTATACTTTCCTGAGCATGGGATGATGAGAAGAATTTATTTATTGCTGATATTCATTTTTTTACTACACTCACACACACACACACACACACACACACACTCCTACAACCAAATCACTACCAGTTTTGCTCCTCATGATTTGCAACTAATACACACTACCAAATCCACCTCCTTCTCCAACCTGTCCCTTCAAAGTGCATTTATCTTAGATCTCAAAGACAGTTACTTGCTATAGCATTAATTATTTATGCACTGCACTATGTGGTGAGAAGAAAAAAAAACATTTGCAAGTTTTACTCCTCATTTTGTCCTCACAACTTGTTTAAACTATATACCAGCATTGTCTATGACAAGTTGTTGAAAAACATTTACCTCCAACTATAATATAGCATCCTCCCAAAGTTTAAGTAGAATTTACAAAAGTCTCTCCTCCCTCAAGTTTCCCTAACTTCACCAAGTTGTAAGAGTTTTCAGTCTGCTTGATTGCAAAGCAAAAAAGTTTACTCTTTTGTAGGAAAGTCTGCGTATGTCGTCTGTTTTAGAATTTTGAATTACAAGTGTATCGTAACTTACACCTCTCTCTCTCTCTCTCTCTCTCTACTTCTACAATATTCTACAGAATTTAATTCTTCTTCATAGATATTTGAGGGAGGTTGAAAAGTCTAGTCGTTATTATCATAGGCTGCTCCTATGTTAGAGCAGTAGCTGTATATATACATATGCATATAAGAGTAAAGTCATATTAGAGGTAGTTTCCAAGATTTCTCTACCAAAGAAGATATGTATTATTTTTGAGAATGAGAGAGACTCTCTGAGAGAGTGTTTGGTGTGCCGTGGCGGAATCTTCAAGTAAAGTCGTCATGAGGTCATCTACATTGACCTAAGCTTAATTTTTGACGTTAATTACTCTAACTTACTTTTGCCTCCTTAGCTAATGGTTGTGTATATGTACGTATGTATGACGTATACGTAGCTAGATTATGTGTTTGCCAAGAACAAATCTTGCACAAACACAAACAACCCAGCATCCATTCAAGTAAATGTTTAAGTTCATCAAATCAACTAATTATGGTTAGCTTCTTAAAAATTCTTCTCCCCACACCGGCAATTAGCTTCATCCATGTTATCATCTCTATGGATTTTTAAAGTACAAGTATTTCTCTCTGATGAATGTCCTCCTATAACACAGTATGATTATTTCTTTAAGTATTGTACTTATTTACTACATAAGCACATTACCTAGTAGTACCTTTCTCAAAAAGACCCATCAGCTTTTCCTCATAACAAGTCAATAAGGTAAGAAGATGAAGATTAGAAAAGATTCTACTAGTACATTAGAATGTATTCTTTTGCCTCATCACTGTTATTATTATTATTATTATTATTCTTTTACTCTGGAGTACCTAATCGTAATGTAAAGTCTCTACTTACATACAAATACGTATCTCTATACATTTTTCTACCTAGCCATGGAGCAAATTATCCTTCCAGAACTACACACACACACACAAAATCAAATCATACTTGGACTATGATCCTTTGCCAGAGTCATCGAGAATAGTTGAGGATCTTATAAACCTGTCTGTAAATTTTTCGACTACATAGTACCGACGTTAATATTATATGCGCTTAAATGTTGTTACAACGTTACAAGCGTAACTAACAATCGAGGGCTGGTATGACATGCGAGCAAGTCAAGAGAGAGAGAGAGAGAGACCGACAGAACAAACTAGGTGAGGTTTGATTTGTATGGCAACACCTTAAAAAAGTGAACATTGACGTGTGTGCACTTGGACATATGTATGTGTGAAAATAGGCGAATACCGCCCTCGTTAGTGCAGCAATAATGCCTCATTTAGAAAGTCTGCTCAAGGTCTTCGTCATGCCAAATAATCTGTTTTAACAGTTTGTAATAGTCAAGATTAATTCCAATCGCAACTTTTTTTTTCATATTCACACGAGAGCTCATCAGCTGCCCGCTGTTACACTATGGTGTGAAAAGTGAGTGAGACAGAGAGACACTGACATGCCAAGATATCAAAACATCATAATAATAGTTCCTAACTGCATCTCTACCATATACTCAGGTACTTGTATTGCACAATTTTTCCAATCAGCCTATCCATGTCTATATATGTGTGTATTTTTGTATTTATGTTACTAAACTTATACACACCGTCATTCCGTATATTACTTATTTAAATCAGCAATAGCAGCACTAGTAATTGCACTATGAGTTCACGAACAACATGTATACAAATGAGATACGACTCTCAAGTGTCCATATTCATATGATTCTCATTTAGAATTCCTATGCAAAAACCGCTCCGTGTTTATTGACAAAAAATTGTCAATAAAATACCTAGAATATAGACACATACATTGACTGAGAGTCAACGGCTATCATCATATAATTCAGGTACGAGCCAAAGATCGAATTTCAAAAATATAGTCTTGTCATTAGAAATAAATTGCATCGCTGCTAATTTCAAGGTATTGCAATCCGCAAACAAGCAATTCTACCTATACATTTGGGCTATCCTATCTCACATATGCGCATAAATTCAAAAGGCCTACGTTGACATTGAAATTACCGGATGAAAACCATATCGAATGCTGAAATTGAAAAGTTCCCTCACTATTATGGAAAAAACTCGCCGGTACAAGCTACAGGGCTATTTTATTGGAGCATATCCCAGAAATAGCCTTTAAATTGAAGGGAAGTTTCTTTTGAAATTTGTCTACATTTACAGCATATACCTCCAAAGTTTCATCTGAACTTCAAGGTGCAATTTGTCCGATCAAAGTAACATTAGTATGAGTATTTGATATTCATTTAAGGCTCAGGGCTCTTTCTACATTAATAAATTCTACATAGAAATGTCATGGTACGAAACTAGGTGAATTATTGGAGGAAGGACGACCCTCTTTAATGTTACCAGCATAATAGTATGTATACACAAACGTAACAAATTTATTAATTCTCTAATCAAGCTGAAGCACATAACTGAATGCAAATATATGCATTCTCACTTCCTTCCCTACCACGTGCTCCACATTGAAGTAATATTCAAGTGCTGACAAGTCCAGTATGAGCAATGCCAGCATTTTGATAACATTTTTTTCTCTAACCTTTCATCCCGCTATTGCTCCTTATCAAGGGAATATAGAGCTACTGAACTCAAGTTAGAAAACAAACCTTTGAGAATTCTATAACATAGTAATTATACAGATTGAAAGGAGGAGGGAGAAAAAAGATATAAACCCTTTTGAATTGAATAGCCGAGCAAATATTTATTATTTATGTATAAAATAACTCCAATCCTATAGCCCATATATAACCATGATAGAGAAAAGAAGAGACCGTTCAAAGGGAAATAGTTGAGGTTCTCAATCAAACTTTGAGTATGTTTGTCCAAGCCTATATTGAAAGTAAATACTAACAATCCCTTCCCCTCAATTTAACTTCCAAGTAAGAAAAAAAAATATTGAACCGGAGTCAATAGAAATTCCTCGACAATCAAAATACACTTAGTTTTAGTGTGTATAGAAAAAGCCTAAGAGATCCCCTACATTTTTATTACAGTAGTCTATAAAGAATTATATATTATTATTATAATACTAAAAACTAAAACTCTACTCACCTGAAGAAGTCATTTTTACAGAAGAGTTTATTCTCCCTTGTGAAGCACTTATCAGTGAGAATGGCCCGACAGTCGAAACATCTGACACATGCCGAGTGCCAGGACCGTTCTAAAACCTTCACTAGAAATCGGTCCAGTATAGCTTTGTCACACGCCGCACACGTTATTATCATGACGACGTCTATGGACACTTGTGATGAAAAACAAAATGAATAATCACTCAACTTCCTAACCAAGTCCCTTGCTTCTTTTCTTTTTTGTACTCAAAGGTACTCCTGTGTTTACAAAAGCTTTCGCTTTCAAACTTTTCCTATACGATTGCGAAAAAATTCTTATAAGCAAAAAGTTCAGTTACATCAATTAAAAAGATCCAAATGATCAAGCTCCATGGGTCCTTAAGCCTACTATACTGATTTTAATATATACTTTCCCCTATACAAATACACTATCTATATATTTTACGTATATGTATATAAAGAGGAAACACCAAACTCTCAGATTGTTCAAGATCACCAAGATATTTCTCTTATCAAAGGATTCAAAATTGCACAATTATCATTGTTATATTAGGAGTCAACGTAAAAATAGTAGTAACTTGAAGTTTATTTATTTTTTGTACTTATAAATTATATACTAATTAATAAATAAACGCACTTATTTCTCAAACACAGCAGTTGAGTCCGAATTCTTTAGCAAAAATAACTCTCAATGACATTCAAATTCATAGTTTGAGAGGAGGGAGAGAGAGAGAGAGAGAGAGAGGCATATAGGGAGGTACACAGAGGATCTGCTCAACAACTCTATCGTAAAATTATCTCAATGACGAGCACTTGTGTCTAATCTGTATTGGCCATGCAATACAATATTTCATGTATAAAGGTTGATTGTTATTTTTTTATCAAAGAAAAATTTTTCAGTTTCAATATCAATGTTGATAGTACTTCCCGTTCTCACTCTGTCTCATATATATATATATATGTACTTATTAGCTCCAGCTCTATAGTATTTATCTGGGGCACTGTCTATACGAGTTCTTTGGATTTTGATTCCCTGGATTATTTTCTTCCTATACTGCGTCAGCTTCACCACAACAACACCTTTTCTTGTCAAAGGAGTATTCAGTGGAGGGAGAAATGTTAGTCTGTGTCGGTGTATTTAAATATATGTGTAGAGAGAGAGAGAGAAGGATTTCTTTTCTCAATGCATTATTAAAATTGATTTAATTGACTTTTCAAGTTGATTTTTATGTACGTTCAAGTGTCAAAATAATCCTTTTGAGAGTAAAAAGGCTCTGTTTCCCTTTTTAACTCCTGTAATAAATTCCACAACAATCAAATAACTCCCTTGTGTGTGTATTTTGAGTTATAGTTTTTAGTATTGTATATTTTTGTGTGGGTGCTGGGAGGCGTAAGTCACATGAGCTCACTATGTACTAGCTCTTGCCGGTCAATGTTCCATGTAGTGCACAATCAATTCTAGAGACACTGGCTTTAGACAGATTCCTAGATATCTTCCCCATATGTACCATTTAGCGATTGTATCAGGTTCAATTTGATGATGATTTACTATTTTTTTCCGGGCACAAGTGATGATGATTTGAATTTTTTTGTAAAAACTTTTCCTCTCTTGAATATTTTGTGTTTATTTATAAGCTCATGGATAGTTGAGAAATATATTGGTGGTGGCGGGATGAATTTGGAAGAGGTGAATTATTGTGGAGTCTTTGGGTCTGTTTTTGTTCGTCAACAAAAGTTCAGGTAAATACTTGGACTCCTCACAATGACATTGACCATTCGTTCTCTCCGACGTCGTTGACAAAAGAGTAATATTTTGGGAGTCTTGAGTTGAAAAGAGTAGCTTCTTTTAAAGACTCTTTGTTCCGAGTTTAGTAGTTATTGTTGGAGTTGTTAAAGTTGATTCTTACGACAACATTTTTGCAAATGTTCATTTTCTGGGAGAAGAGTCACTTGGATTTTGTTACATGTAATATGTTCTACTGTTTGTGTGTGATGTACGTGCAGTGGATGATGCCGACAAAACAATGAGGAATATATTCCTTAGCGTTGAACTTTTTAGACGAATGTGACGGTGTGGAGAGTTTGACAGAGACGTGTTTCATGATCAAGGAGACGGAGCCAAACTGGTTGTTGGGAAAAAAGTGAAGGGCCGTGGATGCCCCTTTGGTTTTTGACGACGACTACCGCATGCGTTCCCAATCGGCCCATTCCCACGACAGCCTCATTGGCCCACACGAACTTGTCCAAGGTGGAGCCTACCGACCACCAAAACCCATGCGACTTTCCACATTCTCACTCACTGCCTACTCCTAGGCCTAAACTGCTTCACAGTTGCTCTCAGCCTAAACTTCACCAGTTACTCGTCAGTATTCACCACTCAGCCAGTCTTGTTTCTTATCACTAGACGTGTGTGTGTGTGTGTGTGTGTGTGTGTATGTGTGTGCTTGGGTCTTCTTCAACTTCTACTCTCTCGCTCTTTTCAGCTTTATGCTCTTTCATATATGAAATTGTAGTAGTAGTCCTTCTGAATAGAAATCCTCAATGAGGCCGGACCAAATAGCAAAATTATAATGACAGTCTCCCTCTTGGAAGCTGGGATCAATGAGTTGGAATTAGACTAGGAATTTACTTTATTATTGTACAAAAAGATAGGAGATCCTTTCCCTACTTCTTATATTTTCTCCACATGCTTTTTATAATGATGGAAAAAATGCTTTTTCATAGTATTGGGCTAGTGCGAAAAATCTCTCCTCTGATGACTCTGCCATCCTACTATGGTTTCTCATTTATTCCCAATGATTTATTTATTACACTCATATCATAGGATTTGGGAGCACTACTGGACTATTTCACTATTTCCTCAAATTTTACATCCCTCTTGTAGTTTTTACTTGTTGGAATCCAATCAAAACAAATCCTATGTCAATTGATTCACAAAGTTTGACTCTTGTAGTCCTCATGATATTGTTTGTTTGGGGTGGCATAATACTATATGTGGCCACTAATCCGGATGCATTCATTTGGATTATAGTTTTTTTTATAAATTAAAAAATCCTTTAAATTAAGGATCCACTATACACGTTCCATCATATGCTGGACATAGAAATGAAGGTAAAGCGTATAGATAATTTAACCACCACCAGTCAAATTAAGAGAAGGTCTGCGAAATATCTAGCAATAGTACTAATAACCTGTACTATCCAGCCGTTGTTAGGTAAAGTAGCATGTTATGTTAGTATAGCACATATGTATATAATATATGGTAAAGTGTAGTAGGAGTAAGTAAAAATTGAGAGGAGGTAAAATCCACATCGGATCATTAAGGAGAGATGAAGTTGATTTGAAAAGGAACACAGTAGCTCATCCATGTAGTGTTTTTCATTTTAACTTCCATAAATTGCATTACACATGTAGAGATGTGTATGCTCTCCCGAGACTTTCCCCTCTCTATCTATGCTAATATGTTGCAATGATGATAAAAATCTGACATCATTGATCACCGCTTCAGAACTAAGACTTTTTATTGTATTCATCATTCATCTGATTCCTAATGAGATGCAAATCCGTTGGTGAGTAGCAGACTCAGATAACTTGTCGATGAGAGAGAGAGAGAGAGAGAGAGAGAGAAATGATGGGTCACCAGGAGGAATCAAGTCAGAACACATGTACATATCTTGAGACAAGCCCTCTCTCACTCGTCAGTTCATATTCTAATGAGAAAGGGATGAAGAAGATGGAAGCTACCTTGAATCTAATTTTCTTTATCTGCTCTTTTCAAGCACACAACGAACGTTGTTTCAGAATAATTCTTTTTTTTTACTATTTAATTTCCATCATAGTTCCTTTACATATGCGCGTCCATATAACTTGGCATATATGACTAATGTGAGTATAAATATTTGAATAATTATTACGAGTATGAATGTAGTTGAAAATGCTTTTTTCCCCTTCCTTCATTACATACGAATACTTATCTATAGATGCGAGTGTATAGCTGAATTCAAAGGATCGGATGTAGACATATCAAGGACTGCCTTATTACTTTTATAGTATATTGTAAATATTTTGTTTTGAACTTCTGTTCCCCTTATGTGTTATTAAGCGTATACTTATTATGTGAAGAAAAAAACACTAAATGTGTATGGAAATTAAGCATAAGCCAAATTACGGGTTCATTATATACTGCGTACTACTGCGGTAGGCCAAAACGTCGGAGAGTAATGGAAGCCTTTTTATTTGACTGTGTGTGTGTGTGTGTGTGTGTAAACAAAAGGAATGTGCGTGTGAGTGGATGAAGTTAATTTTAGCTTTTATAAAATCTTGATTTTTCAATTCAGATTTTGCATGTGAGTTGGAGCAGATATTTAAATATGTGTGGGTTTTATTTGGAGGAGCGAGCCAACCTTTGTTTTGCTCTATTATTCTAATGGGTTTCCATGCCAGAAGGGAAGAAAAATTCAACGTGAGTTGGGACACATTAAAAGTTCCATGCTTTCAAATGAACTTCATTTGTATATTCAACATAGAAATACTTTTGTAGCTTACTACATGAGTATGTGTACTATACACAGTGAGTGGCAGTGTATACAGAATTATTATAGAGCGTTAACAATTATTGTAAATCCGAGCTATAAAAAAAAAGATGCGAATTTATTTCAAGTTGGAAAGGAAAATACGAGTAGTAGGGATGATAGAAAAATGTATCATGTTCATATGTGTGTGTGTGTGTGTTCTCTTCAAGTTGTGAGAGACTGAGTCTAGTAATCAGCTTAGAGAGGATTGTCTCTAGAAGGGGACAATCTTTGAATGAACATTTATAGAAAAAGTGACAATCCTTGCTTCCCTATCTCTAAGTCAGCTCATCATCCTCATCAGTTTCAAAAGAATTAAATTGTGCCTTTCCTCTACTCTCTCAATCATTTACTTTTCTATCCCTACAGCTCCTATTGTATCCATATATAATGTATATACATATTCTCACCTAATCTGGAAAAACCCGCTGTAGTTGACAAAATCCTCCGTTTACAATGGAATATTTCGAGGGAGTAGGACTATACAGTAGAAGGAGCAGCAGCAATGCTAAAATCCTATTCCTTCAACAACAATCTTATTGTTACATGCCACAGCTTCAATTATTCCATCGACCAGAACTCAAAACCTCCAGTTACAGACAGATCAAGCCTATAGGGTATATACATGTACTCTGTTGCTTAATAAATATTAAGTACTATATAGATGAATGAATGAGATTTTTCTTCCCATATTATTATTACAAGGAGTATATAGCTCCAATGTACTGGGCTCACATTCAAATACATATAAAAGTGACTACAATGCCCCAACTTGTTCCGTCTATCTACATATAAGTATGCCACACTGGGTGAGACAGATTATTCTCGGATTAAAAAAAAATCTTATGAATGAGTTTACAAGAGAGGAAGTTCTTCCTTATACTCTACTATACTTATGTATAGGCACTGTAAAATAGAACATTTTCTTATGTATAGTACGAGCTATACATAAGGGAATTTATAATTCATGAATAATTTCTGATTGTAACTACGTTTTTTTTTTCGAGGGTAAAATTTCTACTATGTAATTTAATACCTAGCCAATATACATACTATTATTCGGACCATGGAAATTATCTTCCCTTTTAAAGTTAAATGTATGCAAATAGTTGATGATATGTTATTAGAAAAATATTTCAAAAGTAAACTGAGGGAAATGAGCTTTTTTTTTTAGTAATATGTACTTACGTAGTAGAGCCTCTGCTGTAGAGGTGGATTTCAATCATGCAAATACATATAATGTTTTTTCAGTTAAAATCCTCCTATTAACATGTTTTGGATGATAGGCTCTCCCCTCTCTTCTACCTACCAATGCAATGTAGTAATAACTAGGCTAATACTAAAAGGATATGAAAATTCCCTTATATGTAGATTTGATGGACGCTTCTTCTCTATCGTATGTATGGATGAAGGAAATTTTTAAAATATACCTTGGAGGAACTAAAAGGAATTTTAATATTCAAAGAATAGGAGTTTTCTTGGCATAAAAAGGGAATTTTAAGGGAATAATTATATTGAAACTTGACAGAAAGAGTGAGATGGGATCGTTGTAACTTGACATGGTTAAACTTGACGTGGTCATCACATTTTCGATTATTAATTAAATTTTCTTATTTTTTTCCCTTTATTATACATAAGATCACACAGAAAGTTCTCTCCATTTAATTGCAAGCTTTATCCCAATATTAACGTGTAGAGTAGAAGAAGAAGGGACTTTTTCAATGGGAGAGGTTTTTCTTACATGAAAGTGCTATTCATCTTGATTAGTCTCTTTACTTATATGGTAAAGAATAAGGAGAGCATATGATGTGTAAGTAAAATTGCAAATTTATTTATTTCAGCTTAAAATTCCAAACTTGACTCTTGGTTGATATTTGTATAAACTAGTAAATAAGTTTACGGTTGCTTTGTTTTCATAACAACAGTGAGAAAGAGAGAGAGAGAGAGAGAGAGAGAGAGAGAAATCCTTCAGGTAGATAAATGAACTTTTATTCAAGTATTTTATTTCTGTATTGTTTGAGGCATTAAAAGTAGTATACCAAGGATAATAATAATTCTAAACTAAAGACAATATTAACTAATCTTTTTTTACCCGAGAGTATACCAAATAGTTAAGAAGGATAATCCATCCAACTATCTACATATATGGAGAAAATCCCCTAATAAAAATTCCAGCAGCAGTCGTCGTAGAATATATTTTTTTAACTATGTACTTTTGCAAGTGAGGTAGATCGTAAATTCATTGTTTTTTTTATCAAATTAATATTTTACAACAAATGTATTGGATATTTTTTCCAATCCTCCCTACTAATCCCGCACAAACAACAACAACAAGAAGCACTCTTATTTTTGCAATCGAAAACCTCATGTTGATTGTTCAAAATGATGATTTGAGTGTATAATAATAAT
The DNA here is from genome assembly GCA_034693705.1 of Spatulosminthurus flaviceps. Classification (NCBI taxonomy): domain Eukaryota; kingdom Metazoa; phylum Arthropoda; class Collembola; order Symphypleona; family Sminthuridae; genus Spatulosminthurus; species Spatulosminthurus flaviceps. Next base: position 13,055 of record JAQFXU010000140.1, on the reverse strand, counting down.
AATAATGGTGACACAAGGAAAATTCAAACACAATAACTATTATATTGTTATAACAGGATTAAAATAATTCCAATGGTATAGTTGTCAAGAAGGTATATGTACTCCTATCATTGTTAATATCTAATCTAATGTGCACATGCCTGTATAAGGGAAGGTAATAGGAATTTCTAATGGTTCGGGCATTTTGTTCATCTAAAAGCAAACTACATAGGGTTTTATACTTGATATGGCTATTAAGTTTGAGAGAGTTAGTTGTTCAACGACAGTGTGGGTTCGAGAGAGAGAGAGAGAGAGAGAGAAACAGAATTTATATAGGAATAGAGGCGGATAAAACATTTCATTTTTGGATGGATGGATGTCCACGTTGTCCGAATGGTTGATGGTGAGTCGCAATCCAATTTGAGAATACAAATGAATGGGAGGTATGGGTATCCATGTGAAGGGACAGGAAATTGAAAGTAAGGAAAAGAGTTTTAATTTCGATTCTGTCGAAACAAACTGCTTGGGTGAGAATGTGTGTTCTCTCCTAGTCAGTTTGTCCGTCCATGTAGGGTATGCTAGATAGCTATGTTATGTTGTATGTATCTATTGCTGTCATTTTAAAAAATATCGGACAACATCCCGAAGAATGGCTTTCTCTAAAAGAGTGCTCCTAAGCTTTTGTGCCCATCATATGAAAAACCCCTGTAATTAAATGGGCAGGGTTTCCTAATACAATTTTTTTAAACTTCTACAATTTATCACAGTATGTTGGGTTTCCTAAAGGCTTTGCATCAACTCCTCACACTCTGGTCCTACCTGCCTGCCTGCTCTCCTCTTCAGCCTTCCCTCCTCATATATACTTATACTTTGGACCAGCACCAAAACTCTCTCAATAGACACACAAAAATACATTTCTTTCTCATCTACTACTGCTTTCCTACATACAAACACATTTTACACATCAATTCTACAAGTTCAACTGAAAAAAAGTCTTCCTCTCTCTCTCTCTCTCTCTCTATGTATGTATGTATGTATATTTACGTACTTATTGCTACCCCTGGTGCTTGAACTATGGTTGGAACTTGTGTACAAGTCATAATATGTCCAATATTCATTTATCTTTCTAAAAATAAATGTAACCTCATAAGTTAGTGGAGTATAGGATTACCAGGTAAACTTGTTTCCTCTCCACACCACATAAACTTGCATTTTTCCTACTTTTCCGCGTTAATTGTCTTCCATCCTGCATAACTTCATCATTTTGAGAGACATAAGAGTAGTAGAAGATTTTTTGGGAATTTTTACATTAGCCCTTTTGGAAACAATTTTTTTTCCACCCTCTTCTATATACTTCTTCTTTTTCTCCTCATCCTCAACTTTTATTTTCCCAAACAGATGTTTTTCGAGAGGATTTTTCGGACTTGTGGTGAAAAATGAGTTGTTGTCCTATATCCCAGCTCTTCTTCCATCATTATCACTCCACTCATAGGTTCGGAATATGTAGTTCACGTAGATACTAAAAACTCTCAAGGAAGTCAAAATTCAGCTTTCTGTAACACTCTACACATGTAAACATTGTAGTGTTTAGGTACGCAGTGTAAATCCCCTAATCTTTACCTTACTCCTAACTGACCATTTAATTTGAACGATATCCCTGGATACTCTATGGTGGGGTTGGTGCTAGAATGCACCATGCAGCATGGTCAGGGAAAAGCTGCAAAAAAAGTCAGAGAGATATACGCGACGTGTATATGGATGACATGTGCGCAAATGTATGTGTGTAATAAATATGGTTATAGCACGGGCATGGATGTCAAAACTGCATGGAAATATATGTGTACATGGGAAGGAGGAGACCATTTAGAGCTCTCTTCTTCCATGTGTATATTGAAATACACATAAAAATTTTGCTTTCTTGTATCTATTGTTTTATGAGTGTGTGTGTGTGTGTGTACGAGCTCTGAAGGAATTTGCTGGAGTCGCACCTTCGATATGAATTGACATTAATGAGAATACGAGGAACGAAATACTGCAGCAAGAACAAGTTTTCCGGCTATTAACTATTAACATTGGCACTTGCTACGATTTCATTATGTCTCTTAAGATACCGCCTTTGAGAGTCCAACAGCTTCTTTGAGAGCTTACAAGCAGGCTCAGTGTGTTAAAGTGGAGAGCTTGTTCCTTCTAACTATATAATGACTCCATGGATATGATGATAATTTCTAACTGGCTTGTGCCTTCTCATTTGATTCAGTCACAAGGACAAAAGGCTCTGTAGCCTTCGAAAACCACGTAGTAGTGGAGAACTTTAGAGCTCCAACATTCGTGTGTGGAAGGGTGAGGAAGAAATACATACAGAGAGAGAGAGAGAGAGAGACATTCAAAAACAAAAGATACGCACATGTGAGAGAGTATAGTATGTGATAATAAAAGGTAAGACGAAAATCCTGGACTGTTAATTCCATTGAGAGGGTTCACCGTAATCATGAACTAACTACGGACAGATATTCATAGGTCGGGAAGGAAGAGAAACTTTAGTTTACGACTCCAATCAATTCCTCCATACCTATGTGTATAGTTTATATAAATGCAGGTATGTATGTATGCAGAGCTTAGTCATAGGCCTGTAACAATCAAAGGTATCCAGAGGCATATAAGAGAGAGAGAGAGAGAGAGAAAGAGAGATATGCATAGAAAACTTGTGTATTTAAATACATACAAGTAGAAGGAGTATCTTTGCCTGGCACTAGTTTAAAAGTATTGAAATGCTAAAGGAATGGGATTTAATGTGTTTGACTACACTTGGACTTTACAAGTTCCACTTGACTGAGTGAGTATGGACGAGGCGAGAGGACCCACGATAACGTGTATAGTAGTTGTAGTAAGGAAGGATTTTAACTCATCCAACAAAAGACAAGATGAGGAAATTGGAATCTTTGAAAGGTTGCTAGAGTGGAAGAGTGAGACAACTACAGAGAAGTAGAGAGAGAGAGAGAGAGAGAGAGAGAGAGAGAGAGAGAGAGAGAGAGAGAGAGAGAGAAAAGTATAAAAGAGGGTTTGAAAAAGAAAAGTATAAAAAAATAGGAGTTTCGGTGGGAATGAATAAATTGAGTATTTCAAGTAAAGACAAGTATTGCTCTGAGAAAGCAGAGTGGATGTCTTGAGATCGGAAGGTATTTGGTGTTAATTTGGATGCAAATTCGGTAAGGTGGGCCAGAATGGGATGCCAAGAAGCTGTAGGCGTGAGTCTTCGTGAGTAGGCGTCGGCTTTAGTAGTACGAAGCTACTGAATTTGACAACCCGTAATTATTACTATCACATAGCAACAGATCACGATCTCCGATACAGCACTGCCACTTGACTCTGAGAATTAGAAATTATTATTGAGACCAATCCGCCCTACCCTCCCTTCTTCGTGGCCTTTTCCTTCCCTCTCAAGAACGTCCAACTTCCCAAACTTTTATCACGCTCAATCTTCATATCCTTTTCTCTCTCTCTCTCTCTCTCTCACTGCATTATATCCAGCTTCTGATTTTTCACCTCTTCCAACCACTCTTCAGCTCATCATCAAAAACTACTCGTTTCTTGAAAAGATACAGAAAAAAATTTGAAAAATCTTAGCAAACGAATTTTTTAAACCTCACATTGATTTTACAAATTATTACTCCTCCACCTAATCAAAATTACGGGAAAAATTCTCCAACTCAAATGAATTTTTGCATGGGTTGGAAGAAGAAGCAGAAGAAGAAATAGAAGAAGAATAGAAACGTAAATTTTTCTTGTGAGTGAGGAGTAGATGAAAAAAAAGTGTGCAAGAGAAAAAGTGAGGAAGACTTAGTTTACGATTCACACACACACGAGGACTACTCATTTGTTCCAAGGTGTAAATAGGTCCTTAAACAAAAGCACACTATACATACCCGTAGTACATGAGAGTTGTTTTTTTTGCGTGCCGGCAAAAACTATTGGAGCTGAGTTGTTGTAAATACATGAGGAGCTTTTATGCCTTGCATGGCTTGTAATGACAGATTGCTACAAATATAAAAATGCACAAGGAATTGTTCTCAAGGGGAAGAAAAAAAAAGAACTCCTCCGGAAAACGCTTCAGAAATGATGAGTGAGCTGTTGACGGGAGAGGAAGTTCAAGACAAGAATAGGGGGATCGATGAAGAATGTCCACAAAGTAACGAGATGAAGTGCAGACAAATATCATTGGAGCTGGAGACATTTGAGAATGCAATAAGGAGCAATCACATGGAGAGAAGACGACCAAGGAATGAGACCTGTAGTAAATTAGCGGGACGACTTCTCATTCTATGGACTATTTGCTCTCAAACTCATATACTCACACATGGAATCCATTCCAAGACCTCAACCTCAACTAAATGGTCTTTTCCCACTCTCTCAAAAATATGTATTTATTCCATCGCTAATGCCTTTCTTGTTGGTAATAATATCATTCTCTAAACTATATGTACTCCATATAATGTTTACACTATCCCAGGCGCACACGTTACTTCAGAACATATGATAACGATGACAAGCTTCACTTTAGCGACGCTTAAATACCAATCATGCTTCTCTCTCTCTCTCTCTCTCTCTCTCTTTCTCCATACATTTGACTCCAAGTTCGTGGTTAGAGAACTCATCCGTATTTAGAGCTACTACTACTCTCCTTGCCTATACACAAGAGCTCTCAAACTCCAAGTATCATATTCACCATCTAATTTGTACCACTAAAATTGTAGGAGGAGGAGGCGGAGGTTGACAATCTCTTCAAATTCCCCGAACCTGAAGGTAATGACCAGCTTTTTAAATTCCTCAACCCTAAATATAGCAAAGTTCCTATACGTAGTACATACACAATGTAAGCAAAGCAGTTTCCTTCGTATGGACAACTCTGTAGTAGTAGGAGAAATGCGTTAAAAAAGGAAGCTGAACTCTTGATTCGTAGTAAGTCTACAAGGCAAGTATATGCATGAGAAACTAGAAACGAGAAGATGGAAGCAAATAGTGAAGATCTCATTAGGCAAAAGGATGGGGTCGGGACGCTAATGAATGACAATGTAGCGGAAGGCGACGAAAATGATTATTAGAAAGGAAAAGATTCAATAAGTTCCAGACATAGCAAATTTATTTCCTGTCCATTTGTCATGGACGGGCGGCTTTGGAATGGAGCAAAAGATAGAGAGAGAGAGAGAGTAAGAGAGTTAACAAATACAAGGCATAGTTTCCAGCTGCTTTGAATTATCATAAGTATCCGAAGAGTTTTCTCTCCTCTGTAATAGTATCACTCTCGGTATTTATTTATTTACCTTTGAGAATAATGTTATGTAAACTTGAAATGGCTCTGTTCTCAGAATGAGCCAATGGTAAGAAAATTTACATCCGATGGATGATCATCCGGATAAGATTGGAAGATTGAGTGAATTAAGATATGCTACTTACTTGTGCGCTCCTGTATAGAACACTGTATTTTCTTTGCAGTTATCTATCCGAGGAAGGTTGTTCTTGTGTGGGGTGGGATAATTGGGGAAAACGTCCAAAGAATGCCATTTTTTTCTCCTTCATTTATATAGAAAAGTTGCTCTTCACACGACATGCACGTGTACAAGTAACGACAGTCACGATGCTTTCCAGTCAACCTACTTATATGGATGGGACAGGATTGTGTACCAGTGTGGAGTATACAGGGAATTTTATTTTTTTTTATTCAGGAATTAACGGATACGGAGCAGTCGAGCTTGTAAGTCTTGATCATAAATAATTAGAATAATTCTTTTTTACAATTTTTATTCTTAATATTTATTTATTTACAATTTTTTTTATTGGAAATTCATGGAAAATATTTGACTAAAAATTATTATTGTATACTTTGACTTGTAAAAATTACTTGGATAATCTTTTGTACAAAGCATTATTTTTAGGTGAACGTGTGGAAAAAAATTATAGTAAAATCCATTTTGATGTCTTTTCTCACCATTATTTGCATTTCTCTAACCAAAGAGGTCATTTCATAGGTAGTCAAACATTAGGGAGCTGAGGCACACTGTTAGCATGCAAGATTTGGAGTTATACTCTTTTAAATTGTAACTTGTGATTAAGGATGGAAGGATATAATTTGGTTAGGCGGGAGAGATGAGAGAATAAGATCAATATTTAAAATAGAAAATGGTGAGTGTAGTATATAACTTTCTATAGACCATGAAGCCTTAGTAATTAAAGCTCTCCAACCATTCATTCCTTCCTGGGTTTCCTCGAATTTAAAACAAGAGGCTAAAAAATTATGTGATTTTTCTTCTCTTCTCTATGGTGACGAACTCCTCTGCATTTTGAGTGGAGAGAAGGGAGGGGAGAGGGAGACGGTTTAAATACACAGAGGAGAAATTGTGCTTGAAATGGGTAAACCCTCTCATGTTTTTAAAGTGAACAGGTAAGTGTTTGCCCAAATTAGATGATAAGATTCGGGGCACAAGACTCGAAGGTTGGGTAGCCGCAGAGACACGCACGAGTTCTATTGGAATCAAGTCAGCTCGGAAGAAGCATGCATAATTAGCCTGAATTAACGAATTCACCATGCAAATGATGACGAGGAAATTACGTCCAACTCTTTATACTCACTCGTACAATCTCCAAATGAACTTGAGCTTGAAGTTTAAGGCATGTAATGAATGAGAATATATCAACTCGGTAGGATTATATAGAGTTGATCGGCATAATAAGGCGGGCAGTGTGAGATTTTCTGATATCAAATGTCTACACGCCTCTTAATTTTTTAAATTTTTAACCACATTACCAGGAGCCACATGGTGTGTGTACTACTACAATGAATACGAAAATTTACATTTCCCAAGCAAGAAAAATTCTAATTCCCAATTTAATGAGAGGTTAACTATCCCAGAGCACTCAAATTATTTACCTCTTTCTATATTATTTGGTTTCATTCTTGATTCTCCCTCAAATTCCATGTAATCTTCCAATACTGTCAATTAATTTTAAATCTAAAAGTCATCAAAGAAAAAAATCAATACTTTTTTCATTTCCAAGGTAAACAAAATTTTTCGCTTGGATTTTTTTCATCATCTAAATCCGTAGTGGTGGGTAATGTAAGAGTCCAATCAACTCTACATTTCAAAATTTTACTTTTTCCAATTTATTCTCCTTTTATCCACCTTAACCTTACTATATGAGGATGAGCAGCTCACGGGAGAAGAACTTTTGGATTTTTCTAACGTATAATTTTATTTGTATAGGATAGAATATAGGTACGAGGAAAAATGGAAAATTAATGGAAAATGGAAAATTTTCATGGCATTGTTTTTTAGGTTCGTTGGTTCTATTATTTTGAAAATTATAGTGTGACCAGATTTCTGTTCTACTTTACTTATATTTATATGTATCTGTATGGAACATCCCGTCTTTTCCTTCTTGAATTTACAGACTTTGGAAGTTTGCCAACCTTCGTAAAAAAAATTGAGGGAACCTTAACGTTTTATTACAGATTGTTATTTACACAAGCATTGGTTTTACATAAGTAGACGAGCTTTTTAGTTAAATAGACAAGGGAGAAAAGTTAAGCCCATTCTCAATGCAAATATAATACATATACGACGTGTACTCCTATAACTTTTTCACATGACACAGGTTATAGTAGTAGTGATCATCCCATGAAAAAAAAGTAATATGATAAATCTGATGATTACTTAAATTGGTTTTTTCCAAGGATTTTATTATTCCACAAAAATAATTAGTATTATCAAGTTAAAATCCCTAAAAGTATTATTAAATTATTTTAGTACAGAATTTCCCCCAAACTCCCTCACAATATATGCTTCGGCTTTTTTCATGTTTCCACACTACCACACCGCCGAATTTCATTCTGTATAGATGTAATTTTTATACAAAATCTTAAAAAAAACAAAGTAGAGATATGCTCCATTTAGAACAATCTTATTTTCTTGTTATTGTTAGAGTTTTCCAATAACAAAACTTTAGCCATGTCAGGCCAAGAAGAAAACAAAAGAGACCCACCCTGATGAATACAAGCCTCTATCTTCTTAAGGCTGTCCGAATAAGTCTGGTCTTTGGTCCTTGCGTTGTTGGAATCAGATGGATTTTCTGCCAAATCATCCTTCAATATATGGAAAGGAGGAAAAGGGGAAGAAAAAGTCCAGAGAGCTGTTCTTTTCCATTCTTACCAGTTTTTTTTCACATACATAAGATTTTCCGCTTCACTTCACCTCACCGTTTCTCGGACACTCTACACAATAAAAAATCATTATCTAATGATGTACTGGAAAACATGAGAGCCTCGTCTCACTCAGTGAGACACGCTTAATTATTTTACCCGTCTTGACCACCTTATTCTTCCTCCATTTGGTAGAATCCTTAAAAATACATACAGAGAGAGAGAGAGAGAGAGAGAGCTAAAAATACATGGGCTTAACCTTCCAGAATGTTTTATCTACAAATGCCAATGCGTATATGTTGCTTTTTTACTACTACTTACAACTACGACAGCCCTCTATGTCTTTGATGGTCACATCAAAATCATTCCCCAAGTATATGTACACATACAATACACCAGATGAAAATTAACTGTCCTAGAATATGTTCCATTCTAAATATGTAATACAAATTATTGATAGAACATACATTCCATCTAAAAAAAAAATCTAGTTTCTATTCTTACTGCAATTTCTATATAAAAGAAATTAAATAAATAAAAGTAAATATCGGGGCTTATACTCCAACCTCTACCTGTTAAGGTCTGTCGGAGTTGTCAACCATCTTAACCTTTATTAGTTCAGTTTATTTACAAAGTTCAATGTATGACACACTAACTATGAGTAACTCCAGCTTTTTGGGGCCATCATTGTAAACTCGCGGAGGCGGTCATACGTCTGAGCGGTCAGGGAAAAAACCCCTTTCCTTTAATACCAACTACAAGTGATACCGGGATTCGAACCCGGGACTCAGACGACACTCGTAAAAGACATCCTAGCCACTTATTGTTAGCTATCAGGCGCCAACCCACAGCACAATTTCTATATATAAATGTAAGGGATGGGTGAAAATGATATTTTTCTCAATTACAATACATTTTTCTGTCTCCTTTCCCAAAAACAGTAATAATAATTAGCTATGAGGAAACATCCTAATTCCACCATTGTGTTCTATATGGGATCCTTGACTTGTAGTATGTAATAACATGGGGGCAATTTGTTCGGTAGCGATTTTCTACATAGTTTTACTAGTGTTGTTGAACACAATCTTGTAAATTATATACTTGCTCATAGTCCATTACTAGAATGTTGTCTATTCCCATGTGAACTTGAATGTTAATTGGATTTTTAAGTTGAATTTGAAACAAATACAACGTTTACATTCTCCCAGTCATCATATAATCATATGTGCATAACGAAGGATGTAATTTAAAAAAGCACCTGTGTATTTATATACACTTCTACATAGAGAAGTAATGCTATATAGACCTTACATACTATACAACACTGTACTAAACTGACTCTATAGCTAATGACATTTGAGGAGGCAGTTAAGCAAGTTCTCTTGACTTCAACTCGTGTATTGCAAACAACAAGAAGAATGTGTCACTCCATTTAGAAAGCGAACCGATCAGCAAATTTGTCAGTAATTAGGCGGGAAAATGAGAGGCCCGTTTCCGTTGTATATATCTATACTATACATGGATAGGGAGACACACAATAATGAGAGATTTAATAGGGAGAAAAAAGGTGCCTTATGTGAGTTTTTACATATCCCTTGGCTGCTTTTTAACACCCTCCTCTCATACACATACATAGGATATACGCCTCAAGTATATAGAATGAATTCCTCAAGTATGTGGAGAAGGCGTTGAGGGAAAATAAGTAGTAAATTATTGTTTTATTGCTGTAGTTTTGAAACGTGGAGACAGCATGAGTACATGTAATTATCGGTATCATTCCCTTCTTCCGTCAAGTATACCAAAATGATTTCATTTACCCATACAAAACACACATGTCTCTTCGTGGTCTGACTGACTGAGAGCCATATAGCTATGTACATATACAACCCATACTATACGGATCTTGTCTTTCAAGTGTATAAATATTTAGCTCTGTAGTACGTATAGCTACATGTATAATGTTGAAATACATAGTCCAAGTGTAAAGTTACTTAAGCATATCATTCTGTCAATGCCCTGTCATTTGTTTCTCGTGCTGGGTTCGAGCTAATTAACAAAAATGAAGAAAACCTCAGTCAGAGTCTGGTTCTACAACATTAACCTTATACAGATTAGTTTTTCAAAGCTCACCGGTCAACTACTTTATTGTCTAATAGGTAAATAAGCAGGGATATGAATCAGAGAAATTGGTCATGTTGTCATCCTCTAATTTCTACAATTAGGCTTGTGTGTGAGGGAGAGGGAGAGAGAGAGAGAGAAATAACACAAGTTCAATTTTCATTTAACTTTTTCGCAAATGAACTAGTAGCAAATAATTGGCTTGCGGGAAATAGTAACATTCACAACTTAATTTGATGTGCCTTTATGCTTTTGTAGTAATGCCGTTGTTGTAATTTGAAACCAGATTGCGATAAGATGGAATGAACAAAAAAAACAGTGTGTAAGTATATAGTATTTCCTGTATATATATATAAATATGAACAAAGTTAAAAGTAGACATTTAGGTGAGATTGGAGCTTGAGAGAGAAGGAACTACATTAAAGTAAGGTTATTTGCAATTAGATTTTTCTCGCTTATCTATGAAATAGTTTGTAGCTTTGGTATATATAGGGTATATATATATAGGGTAAATAAGAGCGGACGTCAAGCTGAATAAATTCTTAAGAATTTGTGTCACTACTATACTACTACTATAGGATTGAAAAGGAGGGAATGGTTGAGGCTCCATTCTCTCATAATGTCACGTTCCTTCTGATCACATTGTGTAAAAACCTTCAGTGTGACTGAGGGAGAGAGCTCGCGGTATTTAAGCCTATATATAAAATTATATTATGTTCTTTAAATACTGTAATAAATTGTTTCTATAGACACTTTTACTCAACACTATAGACGTAAATTTGAACAGTATTTTTCTGAAAGTAAAATGTTTTGACAGATTTCATCTCTTTGTAATACATCTTTAGATTTTTGAAGGGAAGCCCAAATCCTTGAACTATTTCTAAGAGAGGGGGAATAGCAATGTCAGTCAAAGAGTCTGAAGAGGATTTGATATGATTTTTACATTTAACTGATCCTGGAGAAATGTTAATTTTTATACTTGAGGATAGTATTGTTAAAAATTCATTCATTCGTTTTAGTCTGAAATGTGATTATGTTTATGAATTTTTACAAAGATCTGTTTTAGTTTCCCCATCATCCTTTTACTCTTTTCTTATGGGATAGCAATAATTATTATTATTGGTCTAGGGCTATGTGTAAACGCTTGAGAAAAATAGAGCCTTCTCGGATTGGTAGAGCTAAAAATATAGGCATTCATCAAAGTTTACATACCTTTGGTACAATTTATATGTAGTTTTAAAAAAAAAATATTTGAGTATAATGTTATTATGTACGATAGAAGGATTTTTTCGATCCTGCATTTAACATTTTTGGAATGTATAACGAGACGGGTTATTTTTTTTGCTAAGATGTCAGTCTAATTTTTTAGTATATAAATGCAAATTTATATAAGTAGTAATATTACATGGCCTGTAACCATTTCCACAAGTGGAACATGGAGCTAACTTGGCATAGCCAATTGCTTATCGTATAAGACCTCATAATTTTTTAACAACTCGGAGAGACTCATCATGAGAAAACGTAGTCATGTCCAATTTAGCTGTCCATGAGAAAAGTGGGAGGAGGAGTTTTGTTCATTCTTAACTGATAAAACTTTTCGGACTTTGGTTTTTGCTGGCCAACCCTTATTCACTTTCCTATCTTCTACCCCATACGCTGTATAAGGTAATGTGCATGTATGTCAATCATTTAATCAAACTATCCTTGTAAAAATGTTGGCGAAGAACGAAACTTGATCTGTCTTATCATTTAATATTATCGGTAATAAACTATAATTTAGCTGTACAGTCATTTCCAGTCCTTGTTAAACTCAAAGTAGTCTCCATTATTTGCCCATATCATCAGTATATTAATTGCAAATGTTGACCAACAAGCCGGCAGGACGGGCTGGGATGAATAGGGATGAGAAATTAGTGCTTCCTTGCCTTTCATATTATTCAACTCTTTTTGTTTTTGTTTAAGGATGTCTAGTACAAAATTTTCTTGATGCATTTTTAAGAGAATTATTACTGTAGTTGATCGTATGAATGAGTTATTAGCTATTATTAGTGTGCGCTTAAATCTTACAGAAAAAGTAATAATAATTATTACACATACTTTGAAAATATTGAACTCACAAAAGACTTTCTTCAGGACGTGAATGACATCTAGCGGAATTTTTACTAACTCCACTTAGCAATTGATTTGCAGATGGAGGCGCTGGGTTGAGATGAAACTCAGAATTTTATCAATTATTCCAAGCTCCAATATTTTCTTGTTTGATTTTGGGAATCTTGAGACGCCCCTATTTTAAAAATATGTAATATATAAAGTGGAAACATTTCTCAAAATTTAAGATTTTATAATTTTTTGATGGCATTTTAGGAATCCTTTTATGGTTGTACAAAAGCTTCTTTACACCAAATTTTAGTTTTAATATGTGAATTAAGAAAAATAGAAACCCTCAAAAAATTACCGAAAATTAAGATATGTATTAATTGTTTCTGAGTCTCAAACGAATTCAATCGAACGTTCGAACTGAAATAGTGAGATAAGATTAATGATGTTTGGGGAAGCGTTGAATTTTGAGTTATACTTGATTTGGCGGATTTTCAGGAATCCGAGAATTGGTGAAATTTTTGCTACGGTCGTGGGTCGTGGCGATAAACGTTAATAAAGAGAGTTCTGAACAAAGGTGGGCAAATAATTTGCCTAACCTACATCCTACATATATTTAGGATTTACAAAGAGCCTACATTTTTGCCTACATATATTCTTCTAAAAATTT